>MQRK01224757.1:0-14190 GCA_001938485.1 Girardia tigrina
AAATAGTTTTAACTAAGTTTTGAATTAATTAAATGTTCTTTCTTTACATAAAATAATTTTTAAATAAAATTAATATGTAAATAAAAATTAATACTAAAACTACAAAATTTTAACTTTAAAAATAATATCAGAAAATAATGAAAAATTTGTTCGAATAATTGTTTATTAACAAACATTAACAAAAAAATTTCAATTTAGAACGATGTCGAATGACGAGAGTTTTTCTGATAATTGTCCAAAAGACAATTCTGATTGTAATGAAAATAAAAGTTTGAAAACCCATGTTGGTGTTCTTAATTATATCAATTGTTATTACTGTAAGCATATTTTAAATAAGTATTTATTTTATCATAATTTTACTGTTCATTTTAGTTTTTTAAATTTATTTCTTTTAAATTTTCAAATTAAAAAATAATTAACTATTTTGGCGAAAATTAAATTTAAACTAACCTCTTATAAAGTTAAATGTTTCATATAATCTATTTTGATAATAAATCATTTATTTTTTATAATATTTGTGCGCGAAAACGTTTTGAAAAAAATATTATTTTTTTGATTTTAATAAACTATATTAATAAGGTTACGTAACACTAGTGTCTACGTATATAAAACCGATAATCCGTAAGTTGATCTTCATAGAATTACAGCCTCCTAAGGCTTTTAAAAGGAAGTGTTTCAAAAGAATGCTGAAGATAACGTTGAAAGAACAAAGAAAAAACAACTTTTTCTACAAGAAAATGACAAAAATACTCTGGGATAGACATGAATCAATTGAAGAGACTATCAATAAGAGGAAGCGAAATTCTACGGACATCAGATAAAAAGACAAGTGAATTGTAAGATTGAAGGCAGAGTGTAAGGAGAAATACCAAGAGTATTAAGAACATTTAGACAAGTCTCGTTTGAATTTTAATTATAATCACATTTAGAGTCATTACAACTCTCAGAAGGTCTTTCGTCGTTTGTCACCATTCTAATTGGTTTTATTATTTCTATTTTTAATCATGATTATTCGAACAATTTTTAAGTCATTTTTTAAAATATTTAACTTATAAAAATTATTAATTAAGTATAATAATTTTTACCATTTCTCAATTAATCCCAAAATAATAAAAATGTCATCAAATTATTAAAAATACATTTAATTTAAATTTTACTAAAAATTATTAAACTTAGTTTTAATTGTTAAATTAAAAAATATGAACTTATAAAATGATTATTTTAATTATGTTCGAATAGTCAATCACTTTAAATTTAAATAAAAAAATACCAATTTCCATCTGGGTGGGAGAATCACCATTCTAAATTCAATATACTTCAATCAACATACCGCAACAATACATTTCACATTCAAACAATTTTAAATATTCCTCACAAAGAGGAAGATAAAATAGACAATATTAAGACGAATTAGAAGACTAAGTCATTAAGTTTCAAAAAATAATAGATTTTTTACAGTTGCACTCCACATCTTCATAAAATCTTACTTTTTATAAGCCTACACTATCTATAAATATTAGATGAAGTCATGTTAAGTCGTTTCTAAGACAAAATTTATTAAGAAACATTACTTTTTATTTAGAAAAATTAGTTAACCCATAAACATTAAAGTTTTGTATGGACGGCCACATACCAAATATTACAATTAAATAATAATTGATTGAATGATTTGGTTTTCCTGTTTTCTCTTCTGTTCACTTTGAATACATGAATCTTAAATACTATCATATCATCGAAGACAATAAAGAAAGATTATTTGGGTTATATTTTGTTATTTATTCAATTGAGTTTGTCAAATATGTTAATCAATCTGTTTGGAACTCATCCGTTACAATATATCCATTACGGTTAGTTTACAATCAAATTAGGAATACTAATGTGTAACAGAATGTTTCGAATTTTATTTTACAAAATAAAATACTTTCTTTATAATTCTGAGTTTTATTTTTTAAATTTTTGTTCAAATTTGATTACTCTTTAAATCATTTATTTAAACATTAAGACAACCAAAAAGGAATGTAAATAAATTTTATATAAATTATAGAGAATGTTATTTTAGAATATGTAAAATGTTTCTAAAAGAAATATAATTATTAATTAAAGTAGAACACAAATGCCATATATAAAAAACATTAAATATAAAATTTTATTTTATATAATATTAAATATATTATTAAGAACACCAACATTTTTATTTTCAATACAATTAGAATTGTCTTTTGGACAACTCTCAGCAAAGCTTTGGTAATTCGACATCGTTCTAAATTGATAATTTTTTGTTAATGTTTTTTAATAAACAATTATTCAAACAAATTTTCATTATTTTCAGATTTTATTTTTAAAGTTCAAATTTTGTAATTTTGGTAATAATTTTATCTACATATTAATTTTATTTAAAAATGCTTTTATGTAAAGAAAGAGCATTTATTAATTTAAAAATTAGTAAAAAGATATTTACTTTATTTAAATTTTTAATATTAAAATTTGAAACGATTTATTATTTTTAAAGTTTTTTAAATATGTATACTTTAAAATGCAAATTATACTCGAATAATTATTTATCGTGAACATCTAAAATATCAATTTTCCATCTGCGTGGCAGAAACACATTACTAATTACCAAATACTAAACTCAACATACAAAATTCACCATACCAAATTTAAAATATTTCTCACATATATTAAATTACAATTAAAAAATATAAATAAAAAATATTTTAAAATATTCAATAACGTTTATTTTAATTTCAATTATAATTATTTTTTTTTCTAAAAAAAGTATATTTCTCAAAAATTGTTTATTTTAATATGATCAAAGTTTATTTGTTTAATGAGAAAATATTTTTATTATTGTCATTAGAGAGATAGAATAAACATATTTTAATTTTATTTATTTTTTTTCAATTGTTATTGAAATAGCAATAAAAAACTAGAACATCACCAATAATGATACATTTATATAAAAAAGATATTTAAACTCTCGATTCAGAATGGTTAGTTGAGTTTGTAGGACGGGCAATAACGGGAGACGAGAAAGGGTTAGAGAGACCTTTTAAAAAAATTGGATTATTTTGCAATGTTCGATTAAGAGTATTGAATGGTTTTATTTTGTCCGGTACAGATGGCATTGTGGAATGTGTAAAGTGTTGTTTCATAATTGATTTTGAAAGCAAAGGGAAATTTCTATTTAAAATTGTTGCATTGATTGGATGGGAGAATGTTAGGAATAATCTTGCTAGCAGTTTACTGGAGTGATAAATGATGCCGAGCATGATTAGAATGGCACTGACAACGAGCATCGCCACCGCAATGAATCTGAGCAGAGGAATCAAAATGAGAGACGTCGCTAATGGACCTGTTGTATACATATCTGCAAAAAAATGATTCAATTATTATTTATAATTAATTCATTTAAAAATATTCATTTTTTTAAAAAAAATAATTTTTCAAAATTTTATAATTTTAGGAAATATAATATTATTTTATGAAAATACTTTTTCAATGTTGTAATTCAAAATTATTTAGGAAAAGATTTTTTTTCTGAAAAAATTGTTTAACCCTCATATTTCGTTTTATAAATAAATATTTACCTGTTGTCAAAAATTTGTTTAAATTGTACTTTGTTTTCATTTTTTTATTGATTTTATTAAAAACTAATTATTTGTTTATAAAATAATTGTTTTTTATTGTTGTTATAAAAAATAAAATGTTATTTTCTCCATTTTTTAAAGTAATATAAATATTTTAATTCATAAAAAAGAAATTTCCTCATTAATTTCCTGACTTTTATTTCCACAAAAAAAACATAAGAGCTATTAAAATATTTGATTGATGAGTGTTGATTACCAACATTTTCTTTCAAAACAATTTCGGTTTTCTTTTTTTGGGAAAAATAAATGAAAAAAAAATTTCAATTTTATTTTGGGTTTTTTTCTCCAATTTTTTAAAATTGATTTTTAGCCATAAATTTCACATTGAAAAATTAGAAAAAATTAGATAAATATTATAATTTACATTATTAATTATTTGTTTTTTTGGTGTTTGGAAAATGTTTTAATAACCATTTGATATTTATATTTTATTAATTTTATTTTATTTTAAATTTAACTTAGAATTAGTTGTAGTAAAAAAATATTAAAATAAATGATTCTTTATTTTTGTTTAATTATTAAATTATATCAAATATTTATGTAAAATATTTAAAAAATAAATGAAGGTAAATATATTTTTTTCTTAAAATTTTTATAATGTTAATGACTTTATAGCAATAATATAAAAAATTCAGTATTTTACGTATATTTAAATGTTGTTTAGTTTGTAAAAATGTTTTTGTTTGAATAACGTAGATGATAAAAACGAATTAAAAAAATTAAATAATCAATAATGAAAACAGTTTTATTTATAATGTAAAGTGAATTTCAGGATAAAACAAAAGCTCTTAATGGAATCTTAATTTTGAAGGCTTAAATCTATAAATATTTATTATCTAGAAAAATTTAATATACAATTCAGAATGAACAGACTTGAAAAAACTTTAAAAACTTTATCAAACCGCTAAGAGATTTTTATTTTCATTTTTTTGTTCCCATCATTTTATAAAAAGGGTTGTATGAAACAAATACTCTTTAGTCAAACATAAGAGGGAACTTGAGGTAAAACCATGACAAATTACAAGACGAAAGATAAATTTTATGTGTTCTTCTTTAGTAGTAATTACTTTATCAAGGTGAGGTTGTAACATTAGCATATTATTCAGATGTAATCCTCTTACATATTGTTCCACTCCTTTATGAAGGAATTCTTCAAGCAGTAGGTGTTCGTATGTGGATGAGTATATATTTAAATAAAGGTGTTGATTCTCAGCAGAGGCTTTTTCGGTTTCTTCACCACCAACAGATTCCCGGAGCACGTGCCCATACGATTGATTCCATCTGTAGTTCCGTCGATATATTATCACAGAATCGTATGAATGATCAATTTGTATCTAATATATGACAAATGTCACCTTTAACCCGATTTTTGTCACTCTCATTATCGATTGTGGATTTGACAGTCGTTTTATGTTGCAGACACTCGTTTGGTGCCATCATTTTTAATTCATTCTCCAAAATATCGCTTTTAAAATTTTTAATATCGATAGTTTTGGGATTTCGACAGACGAGTACGAGAGAAAATTTTTTAGAACAGACATAGCAGTCCTTAACTGGCGGAAACGTTTCAACTGCCTGGACAATTCTGCCTCGCGCAGACACGAATTCAGAAACCAGTACGTCATAAAATTTCTCCGACTAAACTTCTAATAACTTAATGATTTTAAAAATTTTTTCCGTGACTTGAATTTTTGAATGAAGAGTTTTTGTAGTGCTTTTCTGCTTAATTTTGTGGTAAAAAATGAAAAAATGACGTCTGTTAGCCGATTTTCAAATTCTTTATTTCAAATCCAAAAATGTTAATCTTAATCTTTGACGGAAACTTTCGGTTCTTGCTTTTAGATAGACTATTACAAAAAGAATAAACATATGTGATCCAAACATTTATTTAAAAAAGATGAAGTATGAAATTTATATAAATGTAAGCTGAACACATTACAAGAGCATTAAATTAAAAAATGATAATTGTTGCTACCTAACATACCACCATGATAATAGTACATATTAAATTCACAATATAATTATCATTATGTGTTATTTAAGCCTTCAGGCTTGCAAATTCATAAATTTCACAAACTTCCATTAAAACAAACAAATTACGTAAGTATGGATGACAATGATGAGTAAAAGTAAAAGGATGTACAAAAAAGAAAAGAAATCTCATAAATCATAGAATCTATTTTTGAATATCGAATATTTTTAATGCAATATGTTCACATTCGTAAGTAAAAGATCAGTTTAAGAAACTGAGACCCTATAAAAATTAATTTGGGTGTAAACTGTTTCAAAAAATATATATATCCATTTATATAGATATTCAAAAAGTAAATAAAAAAAATTAACAGTTCGACAATATTATTTTTTTTCACCTACAAAAACTTACATATTTCATCAGATTCGGTTTTACGCAGTCAAAACAGAATCTAAGAAGCAACATTCACAAAAACCAAATAAACAATAAAGAAATATTATCATTTTCTCTATTTTTTACTAACCCATCTCACATGTTATCTCCCCGCAATTCTTTAGAATCTCTCTCTCAATTTTAAATGAATGTCCTGTCGAAACTTTCTAAATTTAATTCCTTTTTAGATATTGTTGTTTAATATAATTAGTAGAAATAGACCCGTCATGTATGACGGGGAGTTAAATTTTCGTCTTTGAAAATTTCTGTTTTGACTTTTAAATTGTAGTTATAATTTATTATTAATTGTCTCACATTCGGTGTTTATCTTTTTAATTTTTTTAAATTTAATATTTTTTAATTTAATTTTTTTATATTATGTAAAAAGAGACTATAAGAATAATATGATAATAATACGAATAATAAGCGATAATAACTCGATAGCATCAGGGGAAGTGCTTTAAAATTGCAAAAAACAGTTTAAACATTTGTAGATAATCATAAATCGATTTTTTTCCTAAAAAAAAATAAAATTAAATTTTTGAGACCAGTTGATTTGTTCAATCGATATATTATAGCAAAATACAACTATCCTGAAAATTTCAGCTTAATAGGATCATAGAAAGTGGGTTAATATGCAAGAAAAACAGTTTAAACATTTGTAAATAATCGTAAAATAATTAAAATTATTATAAAGATAAAGATAATCACAATAATTTGTAAATTTCCCGTCGTTGTTTAAATTAATCCTTTTATTATCGGGAACTTCACACAGACAGAAATCATGATTCCATTATAGTATTAATCATGGCGGAAATAATAGTCGGATTGACTGAACATTGACCAATATTGGAGAAAAATTAAATAATAAATAATTCAAAAAAAATTAAGTAAAATAAAATTTAAATTAAAAAATAAATAACATTTAAAAAAATTTAGAAATTAAATAGTTAAATTAATAATGGTAAAAATTAAATTTGTGTTGAAATTCGCAACTGAGAATAACACACATCATGATGAATTATGATTATTTGATTTGCGGTTGTTCGTTTGAGAGTTTCTTTGTTTGATGATAAATGTGTGTGTGATTGTGTGCATGAAGTGTGATTTTGTGTGTCTGTGTATGTGCCTCAATATGTGAAAATGATTAAATAACCAATCAAATGTGATATCTTTTCACCATATAAAATATTTAAAAATTAATGTGTACGTGACGAGAGACAGTTTTGTTTAAAAAGGAGCATTTTTCAAATAGTCTAAAGAAACTGTTTAAAATCGATCAAATTATAAAATTTAAAAAGTTCTGTTAACATTTGAATATAAAAAAGACAGTGTTAGATTTAAAAAATTAAAATTTAAAAAAGATTAAAAAAGTATTCAGATTATTCGGAAAATAAAAAGTTAAAAAATTTAATTTTCTATAAATTATCTGAACTATAATTATTGTTGTGATTCAACTTTGTTGTTACAAGAATGTCAATAAAATACACAATGTTCTTCAATTAATAAAAGCGATATATATTGTAGTATATTGAATTACGGAATCATAAAGATAATGAGTCTGATGTTAAAGTCAATGTTGAAAATATCAACTATTCATAGAATAATTTCAATTTTGAAAGCCTTAGATAATGTTGAAAAACAAAATTTTAATGTCAATTCAAAGTTAAAAATATGAATCGGCCTTTATTGGTCAAACATTAAAAACGCTCTTAAAGGAATCTTGAAATCTAGAGAGAATTTAAAAAGAAGTTACAAAAAATCAATTGACCAACAGATAAATAAATTTTCTAATCTAAAAATCGAAAGGTCACGTAAGAGGAATCCCTAAATCCAGATTTTTATATCTACAGAACCATATTTTAGAATTCGTTTGACTTTCTATTATAAATAATTTGCAACAACCGCAAATCTCCAGGGCAGCTTTTATAAGGAAACTGATAAAAAAGATATATAAATAAAATGATATATAAATAATATAAAATCAAATTAATCAAGAAATGTAGGTTTCACAAATAAAGAACTTAAAACATGTCAAATCGTTTTCCTAATAACAATAAAAGTAAAATATAGACAACAAAAATATAATATTCGATAAAGAAATGTTTACACAAAATGTCAATGCCAAGAAAGTCAAAATTTATTTGCACCCGGCCAAATTAAAATAATTTATCATAAATCAAATCGAAAATAAATGACATTAATCATATTTATTAAAGACATTTGTTTAATTAATTTTAAATGATAAACTGATAAAGTGGTGTTTCTTTATTTGTTGAAATTGTTAAAATATATAATGTATTTTGAAAACAAATAAGAAAAAAAGATTTTTATAAAAACAAATTTACAATAAATTCGAGAAAATATTAAAGTATGAAGGATATGTCTGATATTGTAATGTTAGAAACATTTAACACCAAGAATGATTATTCGATTTATTATAATTTAACAGTTATATATATAAAGCTTAAGTATGCACAAAAAATAATTCCATTTGATTTATTTATAAAATTAAAACAGAGGTCAGATAATGTATATTAACAAAACTACATTACCGAAATATACTGTTTCATTTTAAATATTCACCAGAAAAAACAACTCCAGACAGCTTTACCCCATACAAAATGTCTTTTAAATGACATCATATGCAAACTTGAAATATTCAGTAATCTTCAAGACAAAGGTTATGGGCCACAACTAATGAATATTTTAAATATGAAAATTCTCATTGAATGGTGATTACATAATCAATAATGTTTTAAATGCTCTTTTTATTTTTTTACGAAAGAGAGCCTTTATTACATAATTGATTACATAATCCCAATTATCAAATATAAGCCGCAAAAAGCCAGTGTTAATTTAGTCTGAAGATGGCGGTTAATCCACCGAAATTAATTACAAAACCAAAAATAAATTTTGAAAATGGCTTTAAGTTTTTAAATATTTCATATTAAAAATCTTAATTTTAGGATACTAATATTTTATTTAATTTAAAAAAAATTATACAATTATTTTTTTTAATTTTTTATAAAATCTTAAATAATAATTATAATATTATTTGAAGTTCTCGTTTTTTATTATTGTATTATAATAGAAAAAAGATTTATTTATTATTTAAAAATTTTATAAAAAATAAAATTTTTGTTTTCACCTTTTTTCAATTAAAATAAAAAGTAAAGCAAATGCTATTTTCCAGAAAACTTTATTCAACTTTTTTTCCGTTTCAGTTTAATTGTTTTATCAAAAGTGTTTAAAAATTTCTTATCTTCCATAAACAGTTTGCAAATATTTCATTTTATCTATAATTGCTAACTTGTTTAAAGTTATTAATAAATTGAAAAGCAATTTTATTACTTGGACAATTATGAAGAAATAATCATAGAAATTAAACGTCTTTTTTATAAAAAAATATTTTTTTTCATTAGAGAATCTCATTTTTTCTCTCCATCTTTTTCTCGATTCGATTTATAATTGTTTCAGATTCCTAATTGCCACACAGAAATACGATAATATTATATAAAATAATATAATTAACTATTAATGATCAAAATATATGTATATATATAATATTATATATGCATATATATTTAAATAATTACCAAATAGTTAAAAAACTGTGATGACGAAATTAATGAGAAATGACATTGTTGTTTTAATAAACGATTATTGGTACGACTGGCGAATCGAATGTAATTTGGCAAAAGCTGCAGAAGCTGACCGAGTTGGAACTATTTTCGACAAAAGGCGCGTTCATCGTATATGATGGATTCTCGGACGCAGAGAAGCAAGAGTACGGAAAACTGAAACGCGCAATGAAGAACGGCAACCAAACCATGGTTGTGGGTGGACTCGTTCGAACCAGCCTCAGGTTCTGTCTCAACGATAAAATCTTGGTAGTGTGGCGGTAGACGAGGGTACTCTGACTTCTCCCCGGTAGAGAGGAGATGTTTTAAGTGTAATAATTTAGGACATGTAGCAAGATATTGTGGGGTGCCAAAATGAGCCTGTTTTGTTTGTGGTGTTGAGACGCATCTGGCTGGCCAATGCCCAAAAAGACGCACGGGCCACAAAAAAACGAATGACGGAAAAACAAATATGCGCAGCTGGTTTTCCTTCTTGGAGTGCGCAGTTACCGGGTTTAATTGTCGAGGTGAATAATGCAGCTGTGCGGGCGTTGGTGGATTCATGTTGTAGCCGATCGATCATTGCTCGTGATATTGTTAGATTATGTAAGTTGGACAACGTGAATTTCAGGTATTATGCTGATGAGCGGAGACTCGGTTGAATGTACGCAAGCATGCACGGTAAGCGTAAGCGTTAGGGGGTTACAATAACTTTGAGTTGTTTGATTGTTGATAAGTTGCCAAAGTGTGAGTTAATTATGGGTGTTGATGGAATCTGGAAATTGGGGGGCGTTTGGATCAAGGAAAATGAAGACGTAGCGTTTGTTGTTGAGCAGAGACTGTCTGAGACGGGGAATATATGAAACGTTAGTATTGTACCGCGTGATATCAGGGAGAATGGTACCGAGGTAAATGATTCTCTCCGGATGGGACCGGATCCAAAGATCGTTGACAAGGATTTTGAAGCCTATTTTGACGGCAAAAAAGCAATCGTCAGCTACCATTTGTTCGAAAAGGGTGGACACATTTCACTGAAAAACAATGTTCCTGTATATCCTTACAAGCTAGAAATCCAGGAAGAGTTTGAGAATGAGATTGACAGATGGATGCAAAAAGGATGGCTGCAGGAGTTTAAAGAGAAATGCGAGGGAGTCGTTCTGTTAATGGCCGTTTTCCAGCACAGTAAAGGCAAAGTCAGACCGATGATGGATTTTTGTGAGTTGAACAAGTATGTATCCAGTCATTCAGCGACCAGTGATATTTGTAACGAGAAACTAAAGAAATAGCGTCAAATGGGGACAAATCTTTACATTATCGATTTGAAGGATGTATATTTACATTTGAACGTGTCCCGAGAGTTGTGGAAATACAAGGTCGTGCGTTATAAAAGGAAAGTGTATGCATTAACGCGACTTGGTTTCGGGTTGAATGTAGCACCAAAGATAATGTCTGCAGTGGTTAAGTTCGTGTTGTCCAGTGATCAGAAAATTAGAGAGACTACCGCCTCACATGTAGACGATATCGTGGAGCGATTTGAACAAGGTCAACAACCAGGATGTGTCGGACTTATTAGGGAAGTTTGGACTACGTGCAAAACCGGCAGAGCAGCTGTGCAGAGGACTTCGAGTATACCAGAATGCTGGTGTTATGAAGTGGAAATGTGATTTCAAGATGTGATTTCGGTGTCAACAAAAAGGCAGGTGTTCTCGTGGTGGGGGCAAGTGGTTGGGCATTTCCCTATCGCCGATTGGCTAAGATTGGCATGTAGTTTTTTAAAAAGTATGGTAAGTGTTAAAATGTGGGACGAGGACGTAGATAGGGTGGGTTTAGCTATGTTAAACGATATCAAGAGCCCTTTAGATAAATTTGATCCCGTTGGTGGAGTGTGGGATATTCCGCGTGCAAACAGATGTCATGTGTGGTGTGATGCAAGCAATTTAGCTATTGGTGTGTGTCTGGAGTTGAACGATGCAATAGTAGAGGATAACTGTTGGTTGAGGAAGAAAGATGACTTGTGTCACATCAATCTGGCTGAATTAGAGGCAGTACTGAAGGGAGTGAACATGGGACTAGCATGAGGTCTAAGAGAGATTGAAATTTTATGCGATTCAGCAACGGTTTGTTCGTGGGTAAGGTCAGTTATTGTAGGAGATAGACTGGTTCAAGTGCACGGATTATCGGAAGTGTTTGTAAAGCGGCAGTTGTTCTTGCTGGAGGAACTGGTGCAAGCATGCGGTGTGGATGTAACAATTTCATTGGTAAAATCAGCTGAAAATAAATCCTATGCTTTGACCAGAGTTCCGTCAAAATGGTGGAAAGAGTCCCAAAGATGTTTACTGACAGTTTACTGATTACGAAATCTCACCGACTCTCGATGACGTAAAATGCAGTTCAACATTGCGACGTTAATAGAACGGTTTTTTCAGTCCGCAAAATTTACGGAATTGCAGATGAAGGGATGGTAGAAAAGGTAGTGAAAGAATGTGATCGTTGCTTGTCGATGATCCAAGCCCAGTACAATGGAATAAAGGTGAATTAGGAGTGTCGAAAAACTGGGAACGACTCTCATGTGATATAACTCATTACGGAGACGCAATTTATTTCACGTGTGTAGATTGCGGTACATGTCATTTTGCAATTTGGAAACGGGGGAAGAACGAGAGTTCTGACTGGGTTACGGAATATTTGACCGAAATATTCAAAGAAAGGGGTCAACCGAATGAACTATTATACGACAATGGTAAGTGTTTCCGATCGGATAAATTGCAACACCTGTACAGCAGGTGGAATGTAGTAGTTAAGTACCACTGTACTTACAGACCATCCGAGAACGGTATCGTTGAGAGGAACCATCGAACGATAAAGAGAATGGCAGCAAGGACTAAAGGTGATGTGCTGGATATGGTGTTCTACTATAACATAACACCTAAAAACGGGACGTATAGTGAGTCAGCTACCAGTAATGAAACTTATCGGTACGATTTGCGATTCCTGATGGTTCAGCCAGAAAAGTATGTTATGATGAGAATGAGTTCAAGGTTGGTGAGCAGGTTTATGTGAAGTCCGATGGGGCACGGTTTACAGCTCGATGGCAGAGATGAGTTGTGTCGCGAGTTAACTCCGGAACCTCGGTTGACTTGGACGGTGTTCCAAGGCATATTGCAGACTTGAGTCATGTGTCGCAGGAGCGACGACTTACAGAGATTGAAGAGGCCTCGGAGCGGAAAGATGAGTTGGTGACTGTAGACGAAGACGGCACCCCGGTCGAGTCGAGAAATCCTGCCCTACTGGGTCGTTCACTGAGGAGCCGAAGACCGCCCATATGGTTCGGTGACTATGTAACATGTGATGATGAGATCACGGGGCGTGTGATGACGAAATTAATGAGAAATGACAATGTTGTTTTAATAAACGATTATTGGTACGAGTGGCGATTCGAGTGTAATGTGGCAAATAAAAATTTTCTCGGATCTTTATTTTTAGTTTTAACCACAAAAACCAAGTTCAAACAATAAAAAAAGTTTAAAAAAATAATAAAATTTTTGCGAATTATTATTTTTAAAATAATAAAATAAAAATTAAGAAAATATTCTTCTAACCTTTTAATATTTTGTTTTCGGTATAATTAAGAGATTTCACATTAATAAAATAGCAAGGCTGAAGAGAACAATGGATGGAGTTGGCTGGATAATTGTTTCGACAAAAATGTTTCAAAGACCGAAAGAAGTTATTTGTTGATGAAAATGTACAAATTTGTTGATGAATATTTTGTTGAATTTGATTCTAGAAAAAAATTAAGATTTCGTTAAAATATTTTTATATATACGTACAAAAAAAAATTATAATTTCAACAAAAATCAAAAAGCTTTTACTTTTTTATAAAATGTTTTTTTATCAACATAAACGATTTTAATCAGTAATTTCTTTAGAAAATATAAACTTAAATATTCAGAATCAATCAAAAATGTCTGTCTCCAAAACACAACAAAATTAAAGAAAAAACAACGAACAATCATTTTTTTCTTTCATTTGTACCTTCTGTTGTTTTTTACATAATAAACAAAAAAATAAATAATTAAAATATCAAAAAATTACCATTAAATATCACTTTTACAAAATTAACAAAACACAATTCTTCATAGATTTTGATATTATTAAAAAAAAATGGGAGATAGTTTTAAACAAAAAAATTAAACGTGCGTGAAAACACTTTTTTTGTCATTAAAAAAATTGATAAAAAATTATTTATTTTATAAATTTCTTTGTTCTTGTTGTGTGATTGATGGATAAAGAGAGTCTAGAAATGTTATTTTTTTGAGAACGCTTTTTTAAATATTTGTAATTTAAATATAAAATTTTATTTAAAATACTAAAATAAAACAGAATATAATTTGTTGATTAATGCCAAAACTCAGAAATTTAAGTGGAAATCAATAATTTTATTGCATTATACATTCTTAAAAGACCTTGTTTACTTATATATATATATATATATATATATATATATATATAT
>MQRK01224757.1:14240-34217 GCA_001938485.1 Girardia tigrina
ATATATATATATATATATATATATATATATATATATATATGAAAAATATTTTTAGTAAAATGTTTTTAAATTTAATTGAAGATTTTAACATTTGAAACGGATTTACTTTGTACATTTGGAATCATTATCAATTGGTTATAGTGTCATATCAATAATAATTCACAGAACAATATATGATAATGTGAATCAAAGCCCTTTTATAAAAGAGAAAACTCATCTTTCGAAACAGAAGAAAATCTATTTTTTTAAATGTAACTAATGATCAAGAACCTTACTCGGTTGACTTGATATGAATGCTTCCCGATATATGTTTGAGATGACGATTTGCCAATTCAATGTGGGCTTCCCATCTTCTTTAATGGTTTTGAGTATCTAAGAAGTTTAGAGAATTAATCAAGCTAATGAAATTCTAGCAGCCTTCGATAAGCTCGATACGAGATCAGATTTCTTCGGTCTTTGATATCTTTTCAATTTTCCTGTAAGAAATGATCAACTTCCGTGGTTTTATTTTCCAGGACACAACCGTAAAAGAGATATTTTACCTGTCTGTGATCCTAAAAGACACATGTGTTTCGTCAGTAGTGATAATTTCATTCACCACTGTAGAAATAGCTTTGAGTTTCTGAAATATCTTAGGTAATTATACTGGCTTCCGAAATCATGTTGTTTATCTGCTTGATTTTTTCTGCTTGATTCGATAAGAATCTAATAATTTCAGCTCGTATAGTTTGTGATCCTTAATCATATGTTTCTTAGCCACCTTTTCCTTTGAAAGTATCTTTAATGTTTTCTTCCTTTAATCATTTGTAAACCCTTATTTCAGTACATAATTTGTTTAATGTTGTGATATATCTATTTTTGTGTACATGTTGTCCCAGGAGCGATTATAAAATTTGAAGACAAATCCCAAACTCTGTGCACTAAGCTCTCTTTATAATTTTATTCACAAAATCTATGTTTATTGTGTAGAGACCTGTATCTGTTCTAAATATAGAATCTCTTTAATTTCAAAAGATCAGTTTTCTATTTTTCAAAAGGGTTTTGATTCCCGTTATGAACGGAAGTTATGTGAATCATTATTAAAAATAATTATTCGATGTGAAAAACGAATAACTATTCTTACTGATAAGAAAATAGGTAAAAACAGAAAATAAGTAAATAAAATAACTCTTAACCGTTAACAAAAAGTCAATGTCACAACCCAAGCAAAGAAAGAANAAAAGAAAATCACCTTAAATTCTAATAATTTTATTGAGAATAATAAATGTCCATAAATATTCGTTAAAGTCTTTCAAAACATAAGCGGTAAGTAATTATATACATTAATAATCTAAATCAATTTATTTATTGATTTTTATTTTAGATATTCTTTCAGGATAAAGAGAAACGTAATGAAATGTACACAAAAATAATAAATACAAACTTTCTTCTACACAAAAAATAATTTCAGAAGTTTTATGTTTATTCTCATAAAGATATAGACAATTATGTTTTGCCAATAAATTTGATCGTTCTGTTATCCGTCAGTCATCATTTGTACCGACATTCTAAACTTTATAAGAAGAGCTAATTTTGCAAACCTTTTAATTATTAATAGTATTCTATTACATTTTAAAACCAGTAATAGTTTTCAACACAATTATAAACTATATGCTTCATATTTGAAGGTCTTAAAAGGTCAATAAACGACTTATATAGGTATAGTGTAAGAGAGTGTTGTTGTTAATTGTTAATTCCTTTAAAATGAATGAAAAATCTTCATCTCTGTGGATTCGAGACATATAATTCACAAAAAGATTCCTTGAACTCTGAACATTCTTCATGACATCGTTTTCTGAATGAATTGAATTGCAATTGTTAGAAACATAAGACGCAGTCGTCAGAGAGGCAAACATATCTAACTTCTTTTTCGAACTTTTTAAATTCATATCTTCAAATGTTTCCAATGTGACACATGGAATCTGCAGAGCAACTTCAACTAGTGGTTCTTGAGTGTCTGAGAACAATAAGTGATTATAGACCACACCGTATCCAATGGGATCGTAAGCAAACACAGCATACAACACGCTCAAGACATGCCTAAGTACTGCGAACACTCAAATCAATCAAGGTCAAGTACAGAGACAAATGAAAGAAAGACCACATCATTCCTCAACCAATACACGCGGAGTTAGAATAACACAAATTTCAAAAGATCAGTTTTCTATTTTTCAAAAGGGTTTTGATTCCCATTATGAACAGAAGTTATGTGAATCATTATTGATAAGACATTATAATAAATACTAAGCATGCAGAAGAGACAAAGTAAAGCCGTTTCAAATCTTCATATCTTTAACTAAATTTTAAAAACATTTTGCCATATTTTATAAAATACTTTGAATAATTAAAATAAATCAAAATATATTTCCCTTAAAAAAACTTTTATAAAACTAACAAATAATATATTGTAATTGCTGATGATCAAGATTAAAAACTTTGAAACATGTATGATAATCAATTGCTTAAAAAAAGCTTTGAAAAAATTAATTTTCAAAAATATCATGTTAGCTTTTCCAAGACTCATAAATGTATTAGCAGAAAAAGATAAAAAGAAACATTAGGAACATACATCTGGATACAGTAAACAGAACTTCTAAACTTACCTTATAAAGAATTGCAATTACTTTACTGAACGAATAGAAGGATGCATTAATATATGATAGTCTATCCTTGAAAATGAACAGAAAACTACAGAATAGGTAAGCGAAAGACAGGTGCTTTTAATGCATCAATATATAATTTTCCAGTAACTATCTGTAAGATTACTGTGAGTGATCAATGCAGGATATTGAGAGAAGTACAAGTATTCGGCTTGAAGATATAAGATACCATGAATATTCATAAGTTCGTTTTCTCATTGTACATAAAGTTTTTCTTTATCTAAGCCTCTAACAAAATCTCAGAACTAGAGATTATGATTGATCATTCTTAAGGGATAAACTGAAGCTCGCTTATGCACTGAAAACTTGCTCTCTCACAAGTGAAGCCAAGTTAGAGAATCGAAATACTCTTGTATATGTTATTGTTTCTGCTTGTTACAGACCTGCAATTGATACATCCTAAAATTAAATACCCTAAGTACCAATGTAGCTTATGCTCTTATCCATACTCAAATGGGAGGCTGAATATGATTTCATATTTTACCAAAAACATTTATCAAATTATTTGCTTATTTATTAGTTATTTTATATTTAATATCTTCAAATTACATAATAATTCTTTTCATTTTTTTTACTCATTAAATAAAAAATACCAGAGTCAAATTTAGTGAACGTAGATGTGGAAGAAACGATCCGAATTTTCAAAATTCATTATTTTAAACTTAAAATGCTTAGGGTAAGGAGAACTACCCCGCTGATACATTGTATTTCTATAAGTCTCTGATGTTCAAACTGAAGGAATAAATTAACTTTGTTTCCACTAATATTAAAGTCGGTTTTTAAAATAAGTCCAGGAATGTTATATTTTTCAGTGTTGTATTTTCATCTCCCCTCAACGCAAAAAAGTGTTACTGTAGACAATATTAAACTAACAAGAAATACATTATCATTGCTATTTTATAACTTAATTAATTTAATTTGATGTAATTAAATTTTGTACGTTTTCTTGTCAGATTTTGCAGGCATAATTGAATCTTTTAGCTTTAATGATGTTCGTGTAATTACTTTTATGACTGTCTAAAGGCTTCTTGTATGAATATTACAATTTCTTGACTAAAATGTTGCTTATCAGACCATGTATTATAATACACTGCCAGTTTTAAATAGTGATTACTTTAATATTACTGTAATACATGTTCTTGTTGTTTTTATATTTATTCAAAGAACATTTCTACAGTCATATATACAAAACAAGACGTTACGTTCACTAACTTTATGCAACAATGTATGCTATTTTATACATCTAGAGAAATATAAAAATATATTTCCTAAGCTCATTACTTACGAAAGAATGTGTTTAATGTTTTACAATTTTATAATGTGTTCGTATCAATAATCTGTTATACTCAATGTTCAATCTGTTAATCAATGTTTAATTTACTTCTTTTATATCATAAAGGAAAACATTATACCCCTAAAACATGCTAAACACTCTTTCGTGATTCATATTTGTTTATTACTTAATCAAATTCATTTAAGCATAATATCCATCCAAATGACACATGAAAATTGGCAAAGTAAAAAATCACAAATGGATCATTTAAAGTCTTTAAAAGACTTTGGAACTGATAAATTAAGTTACATTCGAGCAGTTTCCCTTTAATAATCAAATAGATACAATGAGTAAAAACAAAGTACACATCCCAGAATAACAAAAAGTATGCTGCTCTGCTCTCAGAATTGATCAAAGAAATGGAAAAATGATTTCAAGATTTCCGAAAATATAAACCACTATTTGATTTACCATAACTAACTGTGGATAACCGGTAAATACGGTGGAAAAAGACTACTTTTCGAAAAATTTATGGGTGCGTTATACAAGGCACAAAATTTAATTTTTTTTAATTTTTATATACTGACATGCTAAATTAATATATTAAAAAAAGTAAACAACATGTATCAAGGACAGATCACCAGATTATATATACAAATATAAAACAAATATAAACCAATTTAAAATTGTTTATTTTTAATAAATAGAATTCTAATTTAAACAATTTAAAATCCATCGAAATTTGGATCCTCTGATTTGTTCATGAATAAATTATTCAGAGGAAGTATATTATCCAGAATGGGGTCAAAGATATAATCTATCCGATCACTCTCTGTATTGCTACTTTCTCCTTCTACCCATGCAAAACTTTCACCATCTTCTTTTATGTAGTAGCACTTTCATTCTCATAGATGCATATATTCTCTTTTCCAAAACAATTTTTAATGCATTCAACTGTGATCAAATACCAGATGAAAAAAAGAAAAGAGGAAAAATCGGAGTCATCCAAAATTCATTAGAATCGCTTTGCAGAATGTCTAAAAAGAATACCATTATCGGACGCTATATTGGCCTCGTAGAAATGGAGAAATCCAAAGAAAACCGAATTAAAGTGATTACTCGAGAAATAAAAAATCTGTGGAATAATTTAAATTTTGCCATTTTGTCATTTCAAACAATTGAAAGAAAAATTTAAAGAGTCATTCGTAAGCTTGAAGCCTTCGTCAAAAGATCCACAAAAAATATCGACGAAAAATTTAATGTTTTATTCGATATCACAAAGCAAGATGGCATTTGGTTATAGAAAGAAGATAAACGTCTCTATCAACTCCAGATCGCCACACTTGCTACTAAAATTCGCAAGTGAGAAAACAATTCATCCATCTAAACGGAGAAAGTCATCTCAAGATAAGCCATCCAGTTCATCAACTGTACAGTACCAACAATCTGCAACGACTAGGGATGGATCCAGTACTGGCACAGAATTTATGAATGCTGTGAGCTCCAGTGCTCAGTCCTCGACACATGTCAAAGGAAAACGGTACCAATCAACTTCAAGTGCTTTAAATCTGCTCAAAAATTCCAAATTGTTTAGTTGAAGAGCCAAAATTGTTTGCCAGTCACTTCATAATGACGGCGTAAAACTTCTAACTCCAAGCCAATCAGGATATACACAGCCATTTACAGAGAAGCTGAAAAGCTAAAATTAAACTTCCACAAAAATCTTAGAAAAGACCTCTGAAGTTTGCACTTCGATGGGAAAATAATGAATCATAAAGAACATCAAGTTGCCATGTTAAAAAATAGTGAAAAAGAAATCCGGTTTTTCGTGCTTATTTTACTAAACGGAAAATTACAAAACGGTCATTGCCTCTAGATTAGAAAAGATTTTATCCGAGTATTTATCGTCTGTGACACAATAAATGTTAACACTGGCAAGAAAAATGGCGTTGTAATGCGGTTACAGAGGCAATTCGAAGAACGTACTTTGGAGCCTCCTGTGTTTATTGGTTGCCAACTTAATATACAAGATCACCTATTGAGGCATGTTCTGGATCAAATTTTTGGTCGCCTTACAACATCCTTAAATGCCAATTATCCTTTTGTTATGGAAATCATTCATAACTACGAAAGTTTAAAAGAAAAATTCGTGTGCAGTGACAATTGGAAAGAAACAAAATTAGATGAGGAACAATGCTGGCGTAATGACATGAAATTTCTATTTCATTTTTCCATTATAAAAGATCTGGCAAAAGCCAAAAGTGACATTTAGAACACTTCCCAATCTCAGCAATGCCAAGTTGGACTCAAGAGCAATTTTCGCTTTACTTTAATACATTCTCATTTCTCATTCTCGAATGCAGTTAGAAGAAGCGTGTTCCTTTATAAGTGGAATTCGGAGTGACATATGGTTCAGTAGGCAATTCTACAATGAGAATAACCACAGACTTTTATCGCAAAAGCTGTACGTTCTGTAGAAATGCACTGGTCGCAACACCATTCATCTCTAAATACAGAGCGAAGTAACATTTGTACAGAAAGGGCGATAAAAATTTTGGAAGAAATTAGCCCCCTATGCTGCGTGGAAGCAAAATTAAAAGTACGATTTCTAGTGACAAATTTTTGACATTGTCGACCTGCATTTGCTTTCTCTTTGTATAAAGCTTGTCTATTGGCTTCCTTAAATATTGTGACTCAACCTCATTTATTACATTTTTCTCATCAATGAAGGCAGATACCTCTGCTGGGCAAAATGATCTTGCGCATTTATCCTTCGAAACACGTTTGTTTGTGTTGAAAAGCCACCCTTCATACTGCCTGTGAGGATTTTTGATGTCTCTTTTAAATGTTTGAATTAAAAATGAAAAAAACATTTTAAATTAGCATTTAATTATAAAAGTAAAAAAAATAGAAATTTATTGTAAATTAAACAAAGACGATAAAATGCAGAGTAAAATATCAATATTTATAATATTTACAAATGTTTCAGATAAAATTTGAAATAATAAAACTTTTAATTAAATTGATTTAAAAAAAGAATTAAATCTTTTAACACAATTTATTACTTAGGTAAAACTTGTTTATATAATATGTTTATTGTTGTTATGAAATAAAAGTTTGGAAAAATGTCTTTTCGGAAACTTTATCACAACAAAACCACGAACGCCTAAACGTCTCTATCGCATACCGTCCAAATATTGTGTTGGCGTCCTTAAAATAAATTAATATGTTTGTTGAGTAAAATACAAATTTTAGTTTCTTATACTTTCAAGTTCAAAAAAATCTAAAGACTTTTCAACTTTACTAAGTAAAAAATAATATTATATTAAAAATTAGTTTTTAACATTTTAAGACTACACGTTAAACAATAAAAGTCAAAACAGAAAATTACACAAATACTTTACATATTTTCTCTTGTCGAAATGAAAAAACTTTTCTTAATTTGTCTAGTAGTTTTCTTTATATAAAAAATTTGTTATTTTTTTATTTTTATACATTTGCTAAAATTTATTATCAATTGGAATAAAAATCAATGTTTATTATTATATCAAAAATTGACTGTGAAAAATTAGCAAAGGAAAAAAAACGACTGAAACATGAAATATAATCCCTTATCAAGCTTTTCAACAAAAAATTGTTTCAAATAATTTCCTTTCTCTAATTTAATTATATCAGAAAAAATCTATTTTGAATAAAAATATAAAAAAGCTAATCTCCCCACAATCAAGTCAGCCTCAAGCAATACAATTTTTTCTTGAGTACCGTTTTCAATTGATTCCATTAGTAATTATTGTAAATGGTTTATATTTATATTTTTATATTTTTATTTTATATTGACAAACATACATATCAGAATTCTTTATGTTTGTTTTATTTCTAAAAATGTTTTAATTGACTCACGGACTTTTCATTGTAAAAAGGATTATTGAAAAAAATATAAATAATAATCTCCAATATAATGACAACAAATTCATGAGTTGATAAAAGTTTTTTTGAATAATTCTCTATTAAATATTTAATTAATTAAATTATAATAGTATTTATAAAGGTTAATGATAAATCAGTCTCGAATATTTATAATTTATGGAAATAAGGATCTATTATGTCTTCTCGTCTTTCTGGATTAAGTTACAAAGTAAGATTTAATCCGAAAAATGATCATTATTTTAGACAGTTAAAAATTCTTTTTGTTAATGTATTATTTTCAAGAAAACTTTTACTTTTTCTTGAATTGAATAACAATCAAAAATATTGTACATAAAAAAATAGAAAAAAAAACATTTATTCCAAATTAAAACAATAAAAATTGAATAAAAAGGAAACTTTTCAATTGTGTTTAAAGTAATAAAATAAAATATTTTTTTTAAATGGGATATTAATTATGTTCTTTCAAAAATAGAAGATTTTAATTTCTTGTAAGATATTAAATCTATTAATCTCAAAAACTTTAATTATATTTTTTGAACAGAAATCAAATGTGATATACGTGTTTAATTGATTTTTATTGTTTAAAACAATTTAAGAATCTTCAGTTTTCAGTAATAAAAAAAAGTAAAACAAAAAGAGAAATTTAATTATCGTGTTTTAATAATTATTTATTCCTAAAGAAATAAATAAAGAAATTTATAAATTGATAATTAACATGGTTATTATTTTTTTTAATATTAATAATAAAAGTTATTATGAATATAAAATTATTTATATAGGCAGCAGTGATTGTGTAATCAACGAATACGTATGTCATCTAAACGGGCTCAACAGGTTTATCGATTGACCTGTTTGACAATAATCTTAGGATCTAAAGATCTTATATATAGGGCTTCACAGACAACTCTTTCCCTTTAATTAACTTAATACATAATTTAAAAATTATTTATGTTAATATATTCATTCAATTTTCAAATTTTTCTGTGCTCTGCAATATTACTTCCATCCATATTACGGCAACGTTCTTGGATGATCCTACAAAGAGGACGAGATGTCTCTCCAATTTATTTTTCAAAATCAATTGACTAAATAAACTATCGATACCTTAATCAATAAACCGAATAAAATGAGATTAAAACCAGTATAAAAGAACAACGGATTTAAAAATGTGTTGTAAGTATTCCATGTTTTGCTTAATTTAAACGTTAAATTTTGAAATGGGTAAATATTGCTTTAAATTTAAAAATAATATTGAATAAAAATATAAAATCCTAAATGAATTTGTTAATAAATCTCCAACCCCATTTAAATTGTGTTCGGATATCTTATATCAAGTAACATGTAATGCGTACTATGCCACAAAAAATAATATCAATAACATCATTATTATTATTAGGTTCGTGATTAAAATTGGAAGTCATAATTTTGTAAACTTTATTTCTACTACAATTTTCATTATTGAAACAAATTTATGAGAAACAATATTTTAATTACATAATCCAGATCTCAAAATTCTAAATATAAATAATAATATCGATAAATATATAAATATGTTATTTTATTCAATTTTGCATAAATTGAGATCTTTAAAAATATTTTAAAAATTCAAGTCCTAAATATCTTTCTTTGATTTTAAATCATTGGATTATAAATTATTTCTTTTTAATAAAAACCTTTTATTTGTTTTTAATAAAAATTGCAAAAATAATCCACAAATATAAAATAGAAAAATAGTTAGCAATATTTAAATTTATGATTATTTAATAGAGATTCATTAATTATAAAATTTTTAATATATATCTATATTTTATCAATTATTTATCGAATTTTAATTTGCAGAATTTCAAACTGCCTTTTAACTTTAAATTATCTTTTTTTATTACATTTTATTAAATTTATTACAACAAAAATTTCAACAAAACATTCTTCCGAATAACTCTTAAAATAAATGCAAAACAATTAAAATTCAATTATTTATGAAATTAACTTTTTAAAATTAATTAATATATTTTTTACTAATAACTGTTTAAAACTTTTGATTTTAAATATTTTTTTATTTTAGAGATTATTAATAACAATTAATCATTTCCAAAAATTTAAAGAATGTGCTTGTTCTTTTTATTAAGAATTTAAAAGGTTTGTATTTTAAAGAATTATTTCATTTTAATTAATCGAATATTATTTTTAATTTATTTAAAATACAAATATGATTTTTAAAAATATCAAAAAATTAAAGTTCTCCAAAAGGAACCCCAACAATTATTAATATTTTTTACTATGAAGGATTTATTTATTTATTTATATTTTGATTATGAAGTATGGAGTCTACTTTTGACATTGTATTATTCCGAGAAAATTCAAAAAGTTCAATACTCAATTATAAAATGAGGCAAGAATTATTTCTTAAAATTAAAAAGCCTGCCCCACTCTTATTAGATAGGGAGCACTAAATCCATCACTCCAGTTGAACTAAGTACCAATTTAGTTTATCAGTAAAAATATAATCGGCGTTAAAGATTCATACACCGAAGAGACTTTTTGTCATGTATACAAACGAATCCAGAATCATCTTTGAAAGGAAAGTGATAATTAATCTTTCTAAAATCCTTGCTTAAATAATAAAATGGTTATTAGTAGTTTAAATTCTGTGTTTACACTCGGCGATTTAATCCCGGTACCCCGGGAATTTGGCGGTATTGAAATCCTAGGAAAATGAGGTCGGGGTTCCGGAATTCAAAATTTATTTTACTGATTTCAAAACTTTAAATTATTCGATATCAAAAAGAATTAAAATTAGGTCACTAATAAGACAAAAATTTCATTTTGGTATGATTTGAAAAAATGAGTTTAATTTATGAAAAAATGATTTTAGTTTATGAAAAGTGATTATATAATAAAAAAAAATCACTCAATTCCGGGATCTTGGGATCCAGAAATTAGGGTCGGGATTGCTCGGGAAATCCTGGGACATGGAAAATGCCGGGTATTGGAACTCCTAGTTTACACATTTAAAATTACTTAGGCAAGGTGATGTTAATGATGGAACTTGAAGATAATGAAATTATTGTACAAACACCATTTTTTTTCGACTTTATTTTCGCGATTTATTTGTTATACAATGATTAAATTTAATTATTTTAAGTCGATTAACTAATTAAAATTCGAATTAATTTATCCAAAAACAATTTTGTAAATGAAATAAATTTTGACTGTTATTTTTTCCTTGAATCAATAGAAATATTTTTGTAATTTATAAAATAATACATTATTCAGAAATGTTTCCTTTTTTTCAATTTTATTTATATTTTTTATCTTTATTGTATAAGCTAATTTCCTAAAGGTTACCAATCCTCTATTAAATTCTTCATCGGTAATCTTTTCTTCATTACGTTTATCAAAGTTAGTTTTATTACCTCGTGCTTCTATAAAATTTAAAAGAGTACAATTAAAATTTGTATTTTTTAATTGTTTTCTGTAAAATATCAAACATATAATAAAATTATATTATAAAAGCCCAAGTCACTCACTGCCTGCCTCACTGCCTCACTAACGCTGTAAGGTAAATTTTTGAAATGATTTTATAATCAATAAAGAAATGATTGTATATTAATAAATAAATATTAGACTGATATTAGAATGAATGCGATTTTTGTAACCCTAATTTCTTAAATATCATTTTGTCTCGAGATATGATTTTCAAACTTTGCATTAAACAGAAATAAAAACTTTTGTTATAGGATTTTTTATACTCGAAACACTGAAATTTTCAATAAAAATGCTTTCAGAAAAAAGTCGCGTGATCTAATAACATTGAACCCCGGCAAGAGAGGGCCGCGAAGCGAGCCGAGCGCGTTAGTAAAACCAATACTGATTGAAACATCAAAGAAATTCTGATAAATACTTTTTGTCAATACTTCATTCCTTGCGGGGTAAAGGTAGTATTTTTACAAATATGTATTTTATGAACATTTGTAATTTTACTATTTCTAATGAGATATAAAATTAAAGTATAAAGTTCTTGATTTTATGAACAATTTAAATACATTATTTTGTAAAAATCACTTACTTCTTCATGTTGAAAAAACTGTTGCAACCACGATAGTCGTTCTCTGTTTTTATAGTCACTGAGAACGGACGTTTTGAGCTTTTCTGTATTGATTCTTGAAGCATGTCTGGTGGTAATTGAATTCACCTTTTGATTCATATATTGAAGGGTAACATCAGCTACTGACGAAGGCATATTCATATGAGATCGCCCAATGCAATAAAAAGACAAAACAAAAATACTGATCACTCCAAGAAGAAGTGTAAATGCAATAATTATACAAATATAATAGAGGCGCTTGCAGCAATAGAAACACGGAAATATTTTGTTAATTGATAATCCGAATTCAGCAATTTCATATGTCGGATTATTTCGAATAAATGTTTTGAATTTTACGTATTGAAAAGACTGAAATCCAGCATCAACTTCTGATTTATCCTTTTAAAAAATGATGCACTAATCAATAATTGATAATTTACATTATATTTTTAGGTAAAATAATGTTTTGTAAAAAAATAATAAAAAAAGTTATTATGAATTTCGATATCGAAAGACAAAAGTATTACAATATGCTATTTAAATTAAATATGAGTCAAGGGTAAATTTTTGAAGAGGTACATCAACTTGCTTCGGTTGTTAGTCACAAAAGGAGTAGCTAACATTTTATATATCTATATAATGAAGTGAATCGCCTGTCCGTGACAACCTGCAATTTCAACCAATATAATTATAATATTATCAGTTATGAATAAATTATTTCAATATACAGTGGCTAGCAGTTAACTGCACTGAATCAGCAATTCACTGCAAATGTATCCCAAAATTATTATGGAATTTTTATCTATTATTCTCATTTTTCTAAATTAATATGCATGAGAAAGAAGTAAGATATTTGTTTATTATTTTTTATTGTTTAAATTACATATTTTTTGTAATATAATCTCATTAATTTAATCAGTCACCAAATATATCTGCTTCATCAAAGCGATTGATATTTGCGATTTGATAACCGATTGATAATTGCGGGTAGATGTACTTAATATCTGTTTTTATTGCATTTAATTGAATATTTATTTTTAGATTTGCAATTTTACTATGGATTTTTGCACTTAAACGCAGATTCCAGATTCTTACTTACAAATGACTGTAATATTAAGAATAGAGTAAGGGATAGGATTAGGGTTAGGGTTAAGGTTAGTTTATGTTTAGATTCAGCGATAGAGTACGGTTAAGGTTTAGTTTAGGGTTAGGTTTAATGTTTGGTGTTTGAATAAAAATTAGGTTTAATAATTGGTATGAAATATTCGTACACTCGCATTTCTTAACCGAACAAAGTGAATTATTTAATTATTTTAAAGGATTCATGAAGAGTTATTCTCATAATTTTCTTAATTTTTCAATGTTAAATACAAACAGTTTAAAAACTACTTGTTTTCAAATTTAACTTAAATTATCTTAATGATTATTCTTTAAGTTATTTTATAGATTACTTTAAAGATAAGTGTTCAAAACATTGAACATAGGATTTCATTTACTATAATAATGAGTTTATAAATTAATCTAATGATTACATAAATCTAAGGGATTGAAATAAGCTTATATATTTAGGTTATTATTAAACAAAAATCATCAAGGAAACTTATTTTGTTAAGCAATCTTAAATTTTTTTCGACAATCTAGATACAAGTATTTTGTGAAAAAATAATTTGGAAGTATAAATTGCAGAAAAGATTCATCAAACATATTTTTTGTGCGATTTTGAAGAGAGTCGAAGCAAAAGTATAAATTTATTCAATATATTATTCTTATTAAGTATTTTAAGTCAAGGTTAAATTTCTGAATAGACACAAGAAAGGCTTGCTTTGGATCTCAACCCTTGCCCAAAAAAGATCAAGCATTTTACTGAAAGAGAAAAAGAAAAAAACTGAACATTGTTAATCTATTCTTTTTATTTTGACTTATGTAAACATTTGACTTATATTATGAGATCATATGCAATGTAATATGCTACGATTATATATAGCGACATAATGTTTTACTATAAAAAATTTCTATATGCCTTCGCCAAATAAACTTCCATAAATATTAAGTTAATTATGCCTAGAATTTTTAAATCCTATCATATACTACGTGGTCCTTAACCCTAACCATGAATATTTACTTCTCTCAGTTTTTGTTTTTTCTTATCTATTTAGTTTAAAACATTTAGTATTACATTTTATTTTTACTTTACTTTTTTCGAAAATCTTAATGCTTCGAACACCTGAATATTTCTTTGTTCCAAGTAAATAAATAATGATCAAACATAATTTATTCAAAAGACAAATAATTCAGCTCAAAGATTCATTTAAAAAAGTTGATTAAAGTACTTTCCGATATAAAGAACAAAAGTTCCTCTTAATTAAATTTATTAGTTTTGAAATTAGCAAAAGTAAAGGTTGGCCTGTACTCAAGTTTTTACTTTTTTGTATAATTTTGATGTAAAGGTACATGTGGTATTATGTAACTATAATATAAAGTTCTTTATACTTACCAAAATGATTCTTCATGCCTTAAAATATCAGTGTCTAAAATAAAACATTGATTCTTAGACATAAACCTAAAGATAGTCAATGTTATTTATATAATATCTCTGATAAAATACTTTATAACCGTTAAACTAGCAAACATAAATCTGAAAATATATTTTACGGAATTCAAAAGTAAATTTTCAAAGGCCATTGATATTTTCATATAAATTTTTAAATTTGTTCTGAAAGTAAACACTGGAAATAACTTCTATAGTTTAACGTCCATAATCCACTCAAAAGTTAACAACCTTTTTATTAAGTAGTAAATAAACTCCGTATGGCTTCATTGTTTCCGAGCGGTGTTCAGTAAAGGTAACTCCCCACTAAACAAAATTGCAAACCCGCTTGATTTAACCAGATTAGCTCTTAGGCCAAAGACAGTTTTTGATTTTTTTAAAAGAAAAATTGAAATTAAAATGCAATTTAAACTTTTTAAATAGTACTATTATTTGAAAAAAACACTTTATTCTTTTAATTAAAAGAATTGACCTATCAAAAAAGAATATTTATTAATTTGTTTGTATTTTTTAACTTGCTTTTCGTTAAGTTCTTTTTTACCTATTGTATACATAAATAGATTTCCAATATTATCTTAATCTTATGATCTTTTTGTTAGTCATAAGTGTTAATAATAATTAGACTATGATTTGAGAGATATAAAAATACATATTTGAAAATTAAAGAAATTATAAACTATCAATATTATAGAAATTGTATACGTTTTTATCTAAGCGAATTCGAAAATCATTCAACATTCTTCTGTTAAAGAATCACTTCTTAAAACTGATTGTAGAAAATTCGTGATCAGCGATTATAATTTATATCATTAATTTAATAAGAATAAAATAATAATTTTAATTACATTTAGATTTTTTCCTCCATTGTTTACTGCCAGATATATATGAGATCCAAACCAAATGACCTTTATGGTGGTCAATGTATGATAGAAACGATAGGTTATTATTATTATGTCAATGAAAACAATAAGTAATCTCATTTGCCATAAAGAAATTTTCAGTTGAAACCGATTACTTTTAGAAATGATTTTCATTTGAGTTTTATAATATTTATCAATCTCATTTTTGAAAGGTTGTAACTGAGTGTTTTTATTTCTTAAAATGTGAACCTTCATTGTTGATTGGAAATATCTTCTTGTTTTTGATAAAAGGATCTCTTTAAAGTAATTCTCGTGTGGTTTGATCTTTTGATTCAGCGAATTCGTAATATTTTCAAGTTTTGAATATCTGAAAAAAAGATGAAATTTAAAATAGACATATTTCACCAAATTAATCTTGCAAATAAAATACATTGGCTTAAAATAAATACAAAAAAGACAGGACATTCAGAGTTACTCCAAATGATATTTAAAACTATTCAAAAGATATATTTTTCTAAAAATTAAATTATAAATAATTCCATAAAGAAAATCTGTAAATTCTGTAACATTTCTTTTATATTACCTTTTAGGTCATTTATATTAAGTTATAACCTCTGAAAATGTTCTACTAATTTTCTTCATTGTTATACATTGTCAATTCTTCAAAATGCTTTTAATGGAACATATAGGTAGCAGAAATAGGAGGTTCAAAAAATTTTGTTTTTATATATTTGTACTTGTCATATGCATGCCAAGTTATATTTTTAACAAATTCAATCACATCGCATTTAGCGAAACAAGGAAATGTGTAACGAAGTGGGATAATTATTTATAACCACTTTTAATTACTCTGCCAACATGGGCTACAAAGTCAGCAAACTGCTTGATAAATTCCTCTTGAGTAGACGTTGAAATAACGTCTCGGATCTTTTCCTCTACCAAATGATTCGTTGACAAAGTATACAAGATCGGAATGTCTTAAAGCTTTTAAAGATGTAACGATCCATTAAATTGAGATCAGGAGAATGTGGTAGCTGTCGAAGTAGTTTGACATTCTTTTCTTCCAGCCAAATATTCATTGTCCTGGCAACATGCGAACGAGCATTATCATGCATGAGAACAAGATGCGTTATATGAAAAAAAAACATTCGCGATAGGAATTCCAAATATCTTTATGCATTAACGGTTTCTCCATGATTCAAAATTTAAAAAAAAGGCTTCACAATAAAACCCTTTTGTCACGCAACATTCTTCTGACAACCGTTGGTCTGTCTCCCTCGTTTCTCATCTTCTTCTAATCTAATCAATCTTTTTCTAATGCTGCTACACAAGTAACACATCAAATTTCTTTACATCCTGACACACAAGTTTGGTTTTGAGTTTCGCCCAAGGCATATGGAACCCATTTGGCATGGATGTTCTTTTGAAGTCCTTGAGTGAGAATACTTTGAAAAGTAGACTTGGAGATATCAGTGATCATAGGGAGACTGGTGAAGCTCAAGGACTTGTCAGCTTCAATAAGACCACGAATGTCTTCCTAGATTTTCTTGAGTTGCAGAATTTTGCGGTCTGCCAGATTCTTCTCGGCGCTTAAAGGAATCATATTTACCATCATAAAATTATTTCAAGATTTGATGTACCTTTCTGACAGTAATTATGTCTCCCCTCCCCTTGTGTTCCTCTGTCATATACTCCAAAGGTCGATCACAGTGGTGGGGGTATACGTTCCGACTGACAGCGGACACTCAAGTAAGAAAAAGGAAGAATTCTTTGCATTACTGCAAGAACATGTCGAAAAGGCGACGACTGAGGCTGAAAAGAGGAAACACGAACTGATAGTTGAAGGCGACTTCAACTGTCGACTTAATCGGACGAAGGAAAACGGAAAGACTGTCGGGTGTTACACTAGTTCAACAGTAACATCAGAAAACGGAGATCTTTTAATAGATCTTGCTGACGCGTGCAACTTACGAGTAGAGAACACCTTCTACAAACATAAGTTGGCGCAGAGAACTAGCTGGGCACACCCGGCAACGAGAAAAAAGAAAAAAAACAAAAAAAAGAGCAGGTGCAACAGGATAAGCAATGTCAAAATCTACCCAAATTTTTACTGCGGCTCTGACCACGACTTAGTCGGGTTAACGATAAGGATCACCAACAACAATAAGGTACTTAAGTTGGCAAATGATAAAAGAAAGAAAGGAAAAGGAAAAAATGACAAATTCTCCTTGCAGAACAACAAAGTGGCCATCAGCAGTGACATAGGACAGGCTCGTCCGAATGTCGAGAGCTAGGATAATGTGGAGAAGGTCATTTTGAAGACCTCAGAAAGATACAGAAAGAAAAAGTCCTGCTCAATCAGAGGTGGCAACACGGACACCTAGAAGAACTGAAACCACTACTGCAGGAGAAATGGAAGCGAAGGAAAGAATACATTCAGAATAGATGTGAAAGAGCATATTCAACGTGGAAGGCTGCAAGACTGAACACCTTGCGGCATCTCAGGAAATGGAAAAGAGAGAGGATTGAGGGAATTGGACAAGAAATAGAAGGAATTCTCATCAGAGAATGTATGGGCAAGACTTCTGAGTTATACACGGAGCTCAGAGTCCTCTGCAATAGTGAAACGAAGGAATCCTCTCCCTGTACTGTACAAAGCAGTGTGAAGGAAGAAGTGTTTTCAGAGCACTTCTCACATCTATTCAGAAAAAGCTAAAGAAATCGAAATCGTGGAAATCGAACAGAGCCAAGCACTCGAAACAGACTACTCACCGGACATAGAAGAAGTAAGTACCGCTATTGGACAACTAAAGAACGGTACAGCTGCTGGAAACAACGGTATCATTCTATAAAAATGGGGTGGTCTCCAGTTGACTGAGAAAATACAGCAATGTTTCGTGGACATATGGGAGGAAAGAGCAGAATTCCCGGAGGCTTGAAAACAGCGAAAGTCGTGATTCTATACAAAGGAAAGGGTTCCAAGAAGGAATTGAATAATTATAGAGGCATATTCCTACTTCATATAGGAGGAAAGATCATGGCCCGAATCATTGCAAATAGAATTACTGCCACATCTTGAAAGGATACTGGACGACTGGCAATTTGGTTTCAGACCAAACAGAAGCACAGCGCACGCGATTGGTATCTTACGAAAGATACAAGAAGAGGCCAGATACCGGAACATAAAAGTATTTGCTATTTTTATCGACCTTGAAAAGGCATTTAACAGCGTACCCAGGAAAGTTCTCTGGGATTGCCTTCAAGGAATTGGAATACAGGATCGGATGCTGAGTATCATCATGAAATTTCATGAAGGTTTCACGGGAAGCATTGGAAAGGATAAATTCAGTATGGACAAAGGAGTCCATCAGGGTGCGTATTGGGTCCTCTACTATTCAACCTTGTCTTTGATCATGCAATTAAGACCGCGATCAAAGAAGGACTATCAGGTGGTGTGAAACTAAAATACAATGGGGAAGAGCTGACCGTGAACAGACTTGCTTATGCAGACGACCTGTGCTTACTGGACGAAGACTATGGAAATATCAAACGGAATCTCACGTGTCTCAACACTGTATTCTTGAATATGAGGCTCAAAATCAACATTGGGAAAACAAAGATCCTGAATCTCAATGGAGCAAAGTATATTACGGCAAGAAACGATCTGAATGCCGGAATAGAATAGGTGGACGAATTCTGCTACCTGGGATCGATAATTGAAAATGGAGGAAGCTCAGGTACGGACATCGAAGCCGGAAATCAGAAAGGATCAGACCAATGTTGAAGAACAACAAACTGTCTCTCCGGAATAAGAAGAACATATTTAGCAGCTGTGTATTCCCGGTGGTTTACTACAGCTGTGAAAATTGGAGGACAAAGGAAGTACACGTGAAAAAGCTAAAAGTATTTCAAAATCTATGTACTTGGCAAACTTTGGGGATTTCGAAAATCAAAAGGATCAGGAAGGATGAGATATCAATTGAACTGCCAAGCCCAAAGGATATCATCGCGCGGAGAAGAATCGTGCACAATACCAAGGGCGATTTAGGAGAATTCCCGGAGAACGTCAAGAAGATCAGTGGATGCGTTTTGAATTAATTACTCATCGGAGGAAACAAGATCAGCTGTGAATCCGGAGAAAGCAACATCTAGTACAATGTCTCTGAGTGGATGCTCACTGGCTCTTTGGAGTCGAGTACAGTTTCGGTGAATTTAAAAGAGATGTTCTGCAGGAAAACTTACTGAAGATGGATGGAAAGATCGAGAAAGTATTCCGACTGAAGAGAATCCAAAGAAGCGGGGACGAGCAAACACTAAGACTGGTGCTAGCTCGTCTGAAAAAACACAGCTGCCCGATGGATGCCTGTTACAAACAATATGCAGAAGTGAAGGAGTTAAACATGCATCTCAGAAGAGATCACGAAGGACCAGAGCCAATCCCGCGGAAGAAGAGAGAGAAGAAAGTCCAGCCACGTCAGAAGAAAGGAAAATATCAATGTCAACACTGTCCGAGGGTATACAAGGCCGCTGGTTTCCTAAGGATTCATATTCAGAAGAATCATCAAGAAACGCCAACATCCAACGCC
>MQRK01224761.1:21712-39322 GCA_001938485.1 Girardia tigrina
TTACGAAATAATTGGAACCATATTTAATTAATTTTAAATAAATTAATAAAGATTTGAATGATAATTCTAAACAATAATTTGATAATAATAATTTATAAAACTTATATTCTTCCTAACATGGATGTTAGACGAGAAATGGAGACGGTAGAATGGAGATTTGCAATAGTAACAATTTTGAAACCAGACATGATAGGAGATATGCCATTGATGGAAGAGTTCGGGATAGAAATCCAATGGAAAGAACAAAATCAAGAAAATGGTAAAACAAATATATGTGAAATCGAGGCTAAATTTGGGGAAAAGATTACGGGTGAAGATCGAGGTAAAGAGGCATTAAAAACGATAGAAACATAGAACGATAAATCAATAAAGAAATTAATCCACCAATATCGAGGCATATTTATGGCAAACAACTGGGATATCGGGTGCACGAATTTACTACGTCATATAATAGAAAAAACTAATCAATATAAAACCAAGAAGACAGCCGGTGCATTTAGAGGGTAAATTGGAAGAAGCAATTAAGAACCTTGAAGCAAATGGAATAATACGACCATGTAACTCACAATGGAATACGCCGATAGTATGTGTCTGGAAAAAGGACAAAGATGAAATCAGACTATGCCTAGACTTTAGACAATTATACCTTATTACAAAGAGACAAGCATTTCCCATGCCGAACATAACAGAGATGATGGATAGGTTACACGGAGCCAAATATTTCAGTACAATAGATTTGGGAAATGCGTACTACCAAGTAGAATTAGACAAGGAGTCGCAAGAAAAGACGGCATTCTCAACGAAATCAGGGCAATTTTGTTTCAAACGCATACCTTTTGGCATAGCAGCAGCACCAGGAACGTTTCAGGAATTAATGAAGCAATTAAAAACCTAAAAGCAAATGGAATAATAAGGCCATTTAACTCGAAATGGAACACACCGATAGTATGTGTCTGGAAAAAGGACAAGGATGAAATCAGACTGTACCTAGACTTTAGACAATTAAACCTTATTACAAGAGACATAACAGAGATGATGGATAGGTTACTAGGAGCCAAAAATTTCAGTACAATAGACTTGGAAAATGAGTACTACCAAGTAGAATTAGACAAGGAGTCGCAAGAAAAGACGGCATTTTCAACGAAATCAGGGCAATTTTGTTTCAAACGTATGCCTTTCGGCATAGCAGCAGCACCAGGAAAGTTTCAGGAATTAATTACTAAAGTTTTGTAACCGATAAAAAAGGGAGCGTCAGTTTACTTAGATGACATTAATTACAACAAGGACAAAAGAGGAGCACTACGATGTAATCAAAGAAGTTTTCGAAAGAATTAGGCAAATAGGATTGAGGATAAAAGATATTAAGACAAGAAGTGAAATTTTTAGGACATATAATTAATCACAAGGGAATACAGACAGATCCAGAAAAATCGTTGCGATAGAAAATTTTCAAAGACCGAAGTGCATTAAGAATTTGAGGAGTTTTTTTGGGAATCTGCAATTATTACAGGAGATTTATTAACGGATATGCGTAGAAAGCTAAAGTATTAGAAGGAATGTGCGGGTCAAACAATGAAAAACTGGTATGGACAGACGAGTGCGAAATAGCATTTCAAGATATGAAAAGAGCATTAATATTGGCACCAATATTGAGCTTCCCGAACTTTAATAAACAGTTTATCTTAGACAACATAGGGGCAGTATTATCACAGATATACGATTCAGGTAGAGAACAAGTTATAGCATCTGGATCACACACAATGTTGGCGCATGAAAGAGGGTACTGCATAACCAGGAAGGAACCTTTAGCGATTTTTTATTTCTGTCAGCAATCATTAATCACTATTTGTATGGAAAGAAGTTTAAATTACGAACAGACCCTAAAGCGATTACTTTCATGTTTCAAACAAAAAACCGTTAACTGCTCAGTTCCAAACATGGGTGAACTATTTAAACAGTCTTGATATTGAAATAGAATACAGAAAAGGGGAATTACATGGCAACGTGGGTATGTTATCTAGAAAAAATTGCGAAACGTGTACTCAGTGTCAAATGGAACATGAAGAAGCGAAAAAGGGTAAAAACAAGAACAGGCTATTAGCGGTAACTACGAGAAGCCAAGCAAGAGCGGGACAGAAAGAATGGGTACCTAAAGAAAAACGGAATGAGCTAATTATTCAAACACATTTATAAACTTGCTTGAATTTCATTTGTAATTATATTTTTCAATCAAAAAAGTTATGTTGAAAGAAAACATAATGCTTCTACATAGCATCTTAAAGGGTAGGCCTCTTCCTTCTAGAAGGCTCCGTGAGTAACATTCTGAACTAATAGTTTTTAAAACTTTTCAGGAGCTTCATTTGGAGTCTCGTTCCGAAACACACAAATAATTATGGATACCGCTTATGCATTACCGTAACCCTTCTCAGGATAGCATAATTTTCTTTATTGATCGCAAGCCATCTACTAATACGATACTAAGCAGAATTCCAGCAAAGATAAGATTCGGATACTTTAGTCTATAGTATAACGACCATATGTTCTTAAGAACATTATATGGTTGTATGTCCAACTGACTTAACACAAGTTATTAATTGAAATATAAATTTAGATCTTTAGAAATATTTTAATGGACATATCCTGTAAAAATTCAATTCCTAAATAATTTTTCTTTAATTTTAAATCATTCGATTATAAACTATTTTTTAATAAAACTTTCCCATTGACAATTAAATTCAATAAGCATTATGATTTTATTTTAAATAATGTTACAAGATGTATCAAAATCTTCTTTACAATATTCTTTAACTCCGAAGCTGTTATTTTAATTGTGAATTTTTAAAACTTAATTTTTATAAAAAATTGTCCCAATTTAATTAAAAACATTATCATTACACTATAATTTTTTTTACAAAAATTATTTCATTCTAATTAGTCGAACATTATCCTTAATTTAATTTATCTAAAATATAAATATGATTTTTTATTTAAAAATATCAAAAATTTAAAGTTCACCAAAAGGAACCCCAACAAAGGGTAAAAAACCAAACCGTCTAGGAAAACGACAACGATGCAATCAATACTCACCAAAGTATTTGATAACGAACATAAAATAATTTCTGATAATTTAATAAAAGTGTAATAAAAATTTACAAAATGTACTTTAATTATCTTTTTTTAGTCACACAATCAGTAAAATTATCATTAATTCTTTCATTAATTTATAATTATAAGTCATTTATTCAGTTACGGAATTTTCATTCCAAAACAAATTTTGACAGTTTATAAAATTTATATTTCCTCTGTTTTGTATTATTATAAAATATAATAATTATATTTTTACACTGTTTTTCATAAATTTTATAAGCAAAATGAATACCGATTTTCTTTTCAGAAATGTTTTATTTATTTTTAAATATTGTTTTAAAGAATGAAAATCTATTTAAAATTTTAAAAATTTATAAATATGAAAGTAATAATTTAATGATTTGATATACTAGAACACGTAAATGGCCAGTAATTAAATTATATAAAATTATATTTTTCGGCCAATGAGACCTGTACCAATCAAAATTGAACTTTTAACGAGTATTTATTGAAGACAAAATTCCCTGAGACATCTCAAACAACATGATTAATATCAATGGGTAAATTTATATTTTCCTATTCTTGGATAATATTCCAATTTTGAATAATACTTTTCAATTTCAGATTCCTTGCTCTATCAATTGCAATATTATTTATCTTTCAATATACTCCAGAAGTACATGCCGAGAGAGTCAGCGATGGCGTACCAATTTTCGTAAAACGCTTTCAAAAACGACAAGACTACCCTCATTTTGGCTTCGAAAATGATATGGAAGACGTTAAAAAGCTATTAAGATATAATTATGATCCACTTCGACAATATGGTAAATAAATCCTAAAGTGTCATAGAGAAAGGAAATATATTTTACAAATAAAAAACTTGTTTTATTAAAGTGATTTTTTTCAAAATTTAATTTATATTATTATTACCGTAATTTCCGCACTATAAAGCGCACCGTATTATAAACCGCACATTGCCTGCTTTTCCCAAAAAAAACATTATAAGTTATGACATTATATAAAAAAACATTATAAATATTATAAAACAAATAAAAACATTATAAAAACGTATAAGCCGCAACTCTTAAATTATGACTCATTTCAGGTTTTTAAGTGCGGCTTATAGTCCGGAATTTACGGTACTATTATAGTAATAATTATTATTATTATTTTAACTAATAATTCATATTTTCGTTGTTATCACATTAGAAATCATTTCCCAAGGAAATTATATATTCATATGACAAATACTAAATTAAAATAATTTGCTGACAAATAAAATGATTTATGATAATTATATATTACGGAAATAAATAATAGTTCAATAAACTATACCGAAAAAACGATTAATATACTTTTAGAAAATAAGAAAATAATCATATTTTAAAATATTAATATATTATTAAAATTTATTTTTACATATATTTCTTATCAAGTTATAATATATATTAAGTTTAATATCAAATTATATTATGTATTAAATAATGATTTTATTCAATTTAAGATAAAATATTAATAAAAAATAATTAAATATATTTAGAGTTTTAAATTTGTAAGTGATTTTGTAGTTCTACATTTATTACTTTAATAAATCACAATATATTATATAAACTCATATCAGTAATAATAAGTTTAAAATTAATATTAGATTAGTATATTTGATTTAAGTAGTAAAAATATATTTTTATCGAACTCTAAAAATTTTTAAATGAAACCAGCCTTAGCCATGTCGTTCCTGAAGAAAAGGATGTGAAGTTAATGTTCTTCTGATTTCAGTAGAATATGTGTTCCAGAATATCTTCAAACATTCCTTAAAATAAAATGAATAAAGATTTTATTCCGCTTTTTAATTTTATTTAATGATATTTATATTTTATTTAGGACGATAATGAGATAATGAGTAAAAATTTTGGTTTATTGTAATATTTTATTTTCCAAATAACTCGGCAAATGAACAAATTATGAACAAATCTTTTAATGAACTGTCAAATTTCCAAATAAAAATTTTACAATGCCAATATTAACTCACTTCCGATATATTTATTATTGAGTCTTGTGAACGCTAATTTGATAGTTTTGAAAAATAATTTTGTTATAGCTTTTTAAGAAATTGATTATTATACAGTGCTCCGTAAAAGTATACGATCACCTTAATTTTTGCGAGTTTTCTAGAAAGCAATTGATCTACATAAAAAGTTTCCTTTCTACGTTGTTACGGTCGACAAGAAAGGATATTATTCATATTTTGACATATACCGTACATTATTCATTTATTTTTTTGATAGTTAAATAAAAATCTAATCTTTTATGTTTCTATACGAGAATAATATAAAATCTATTGAATACATTATTCTGGATTTATTTGTAAGATTTTTAATGAGATTTAGATTAAAAAAATAAATATATTGCACTAATTACTAATTATTATAACTAAAATTATGATATGATAATGAGTATTTTATATTCTAATGACTTCAGATATGAATCACATCAAACTTATTCTATGTAATAATTAGTTGTAAAAATTTAAAAATTGCTAATTAATGAATAATTATAATGAACTATACAGTCATACTTATCTTCGTAAAATATTTTATGATTTGACTTAGTACCAAAAGCGGATCCAGGGGGGGGGTAAAGGTACTAATTACCCCTCCCATGGATCCTCCCTTTCCTCTAACCTACCTGAGTTATACGCAATGAAACAAGAAGTTCAAGCTCGGTAGTACTAATTTGATAATTTTTCTGTCGGATATTTTAATGATTTAAAAACACTTTTTGCTGTGTGTTTATCTAGTACAGGGTTTTGCATTTAATTCCGTCTTTTTTGAATCAAAATTCTTGGTTTTTGCAATCAAATTACCCCCCCCCCTGGAATCTTAAATTTAAACATAGAATATCGTAGCGGAATTGAGGGCTTTGGCAAAGAAAACTAAAATTTTATTCGTATCCAAATTGTTTAATTATAACTTTTTCAAAATTTAAATAATCTAATAAGCTATAAGGTCATATTCTACAGAACTTATTTTGTTTAGAGACATTATAAGAAAATACACCAAGATTTCATACCAAACGTTTACTCTTCCTTAAGTAAAAACTCACAATTCCATTACACTGTTCTATGTTTATTTATATATTGTGGTGCTACAACGTCTCACTTAAATTTAAAGTTAATCTATGAATTTTATGGTAAATATTTTTATACTATTTCTGGTTTATACCGATTCGATAACATCATTAAAGTATAAACACATTCCTACTAGTTACCATGTCAGGAGTAAGCCTTTTTTATGAGATTCACATGTCGCTGTTTCATGAATAGTGCACAAAATTTTTCGTTTTATATTCGCGCTAAAATCTGCTGTTTTTTACTTCCCACGCTTAAAAGAAGTATTTTATTCAAAAAATTTTCAACTTTCTCAATTTTCAAAAATTTCACCTTTTAAGGTCTGCACAATTTAAAACACTCGTTTTTAAAAAATTTCGGTCTGCCTTTCTGTCTGTTGGTCAATTATCTCAAAAAGTATTTATCATAGAACAATAAATTTTGACACGCAACCTAAGAATATAATAAGGACGTTACCAAAATTTTTGGAAGAAATATACAGAGTAAAAAATGTTATAGCCAAAATGTAGTTTTTTGAAATGGAACTACTATAATTTATTTTATTTTTAGACAGTACTTAATAAATGCTGTTAAGAAATAACCTATTTTATATAGGGTGATTAAAAAGTATTGGGATGGCTAAATATTCCGAAAACTGGAGTTCATATAGTTCAATTTTATACAAAAGGTTGTAGGAAATTAAATGTTATTTTACATGGAGGTATATTTCCTTATACGCGGTGTACCAAAAAATAACATTTTTTGAATTAGAATGCCACATATATTTTTGCATTTTCGAAAATAGACTTAATACTAAGAACTTTACCCTCTATAGACCATATATCTATATTCAATTGTTTCGAACTGCAGACAGCTGAATATCATAAAATGTACTTTATTAATAACTAAATTAATGTAAGAATTTATATTAGCCACTGTGCAGAACGTTAATGATAGATCAAACTTATTTTATTTTCATATCTTAGTTTTTAAAGGTTATTCCCCCTTAAAACTAAAACTCAAAGCGAGGTAAGTACCATATAAAGGACTTAACTCAATTTTTAAAGCTTATTATACGGATATTACATTGTGATCAGAGAACATTAATTGTTTTGTATACCAGTTATTGGATTCCTGAGTAAAATCCAAAGTCATTATTCGCAAACTATTTCTAACACAAGACATTTTCCAAACAAATTTTTTGAGAAACACTATTTTCAATTTTCATAAACCAGATTTTTAAAATTCTAGATATAAATATGAATATATTAATAATTGATATACAAATGATTTTATTTTAAAAAGTATTACAAGACATATCAAAATCTTCTTTACAATATTCTTTTACTCCGAAACAGTTATTTTAATTGTGAATTTTTAACCTATTTTTTTATAAAAACTTATTTCATTTTAATTATTAAAATATTATCTGTGAACTATAATTTTTATTAAAACTTATTTCATTTTAATTAGTAAAATATTATTTTAACTTATCTCAACCATAAATATGTTTTTACTTTAAAAATTTACAGTTCACCAAAAAGAACCTCCTAACACCAGTTATTGGCATTTGTGTTGAATAATTAGAAATAAGATATTACATTATTTTTATATTTTTATATTTCTTTAAAATAGGCATTTTTCTTAATTAGTTTAATAATCATAATTATTCTTTAGACGTCGACGTTTTGTACAAATTAGTTTGCTATCTTTTAATAAAAATCAATGTTTTACTCCTCTGGAACTAACAAACTACGCGCATCACGTAAAGAAAAAGTCAGTTTTTAAGAATAACCTTTATGTCGAACTTCGACGACTATTGAAAAAAATATGTGACACAGCCCAGAACTCCTCCAACGAATAATTGTATGCAGATAAGGATCTTGGATGACTTGGACTGGTGTCAGCGACAGACAAATATGTAATGCGATTGATAGGCAAGCATTTTGAAATCTCATTGGTTCGGAATCGACATCTCAGAACTTAACATTAATTAATTTAGCAAAAACTCTTTACCTTTTTACTTTCAAAATGAGAATAGTAACTTTCATAATGAGAATAATAACTTTTATAATGAGAATAATGATTATGAAGGAACAGGAAATGATAATCATATTAACCTTTTTTAAAAATTGTTAATATCATTAATTGTTAGTAATTCATTAAAATTAAATCAGTAACAATTCGGTAACCATCACTACAATCTCCGACCAGAACTTTTTTGGGTATTGATTATTTAAGATTGAATTTAATTGAATTTATTGAGCTTAATTCGAATTTATTGAATTTATTGGGCTTAATTTTTTATTAATATTTTTTAAAATTAAAAGCCATGTGTGGTGGTTCTAAGAGTTCTAATGTCCATGTAATAGGATGTATGTGCAATATTTGCATATTATACTATAAAAGATTAAAAGTGAGCAGGCCTGTGAATGGATGCGTAATTGCCTAAGAGATACCAAGCAGAAATTCGATGAACCTGTTGTAATGGTTGTAGATAATGCCCCATGCCCCTCGAGCCTTGAATCCGTTTTTAGGGAGCCAGAATATATGGGAAACATTTTATTGAGGCTAAGTCCTTATAGCCCAACGTTTAACCCCATGAAAAATGTTTGGTCTTCTGCAAATGCAAAGGTTAAAAGAGATTGGGCCAAAAAGATGAAATTTATTTTGACCAATACACCTTTTAACTTGACAATTAAAGAGAATCGATTAAGAGCTCTTGAAGAAATAATAAAAGAAGGAATGCGAGTCATTACACCTGGAATGTGCAGCAATTTTATTACTCAAATTTTTAGTTAAGTTGCAGATGCAATTAATTTGGTTTGTATGGTCTTTTAATAAAATTTGTGAGTTTTAGTTACTAGTCTCATTTTGAAAGTTACTATTCTCATTTTGAAAGTTACTATTCTTATTTTGAAAGTAAAAAGGTATAGATATAAACAACAATACATGTAGACACTGGACACTCTCTGATTGACTAGAGTGGTTAAATCAAGGCGACATAGAGAACGGATACAAATCGTGGTAGACAAAGATTCGCAACTCAGTTAAATATCTCGATTCTATTGGGTTGCGAGCAAGATTCACCAGTCAGGAACTTTGAATCTGTTTAAAGATCAATACCAATACGGAGTCAGTGTTGATTTCTAAAACTCACATGCACTCAATCTCCTCCCAGTTCCATTGTTTGTATGCAAAACTAAAATTTACAAAGTGGAGCATTTAAACGATGGCTGGATTATCTGCTGTTGCGATTGCAGTCAACAAGGATAGTTTTGATGTCATGTACAGTGAAAACATTACAAACGAAGAATGAAAATTCCTTCACAATACACGATAAAACAGTCACCCAACTAATTACAAACCCAGAAAATCCTGCAATGAAACACATGCTGATAGTGCGGCAAATATACAGAGACACCTATTTATATCTTGTGTCTCTATAAAATAAATAGTCCGATGATTATTGCCCGACATAATGCGGTGATGCAGATTGTCGAAGAAGCAATATCATCAGAAAAATCAATCTTACAAATAATTAAAGACCGTAAGTGCGTGTGGTCTGACTCGAAAAGCAGAGTTGAATTAAAAATACAATAAGGGTTCTAAAGATTTCAGAATGATCAATGTCAAAACACCGTACGATACGCTTAAAACTCTAAAGAAAGCAAGAAATGACTATGAGACGAAATATAAAAAAGCTGAAAGAGGAGGCCAAAAGCAAAACAAAGGATGGACAGTTTGACTGGGCACCATAGTAGTGGGTTGATTGGGTTCTTGGCTGAGTGAAAACGAAACAATACTCAAAACATTAAAACTCTCAGAGATGACAACAAAAAATCTGAGACGCATGTGTATTGCCTCCAATGTCAAGTATTGTACTTTAACATAGAGCAAACACAACACCGGTCAGTGAAACCCCCTCGCGTCAAATGCAGGGACTGTTTTTCCTGCAACGGTTGTGGTAGATGCGCCACCAAAAGGGTAGATAAGGAAAGGGAGAGTAATGCACTCCAATGAGCAACTCTAGCTCAGAGTGTTCGCCTGTTATTCGAAGATAACGATAAGTATTCCGAACAGGAATGTGTTGTTTTATATAATTTTTGTAATTTTATTTATCAAAAGATTACACCCCTAGGCTTTTCCCCTGGATCCACCCTTGTTTAGTACTCGTAAAAATTATTGTATTGACTCGTGAAATGTAAAACAGGAAAAGAAGCTTGAATTTACCCGTAAGATATGTAAAGTGATTTGACTCATAAAATATGTTAATTAATTACGAGTCACGTATAATCAATCTGGTCGAAAAGAAAACAAAAGAAAAGTTCATAAACAAAAATTGTTTGAATAATTTTTATTTGTGATTAAAATAAAGTTTTGCTTTCTTGTGACTTTAATTATTGATCACGAACCCAACAATATGAATGCATTAATATTGTTGGGAAATCTATTTATGAAATCTATAATTGATCAAAGAGAGGGTAAATACTAATCAAAAGCATGTCAGGACATATGTAATGTCAAAATTAAAATAACAGTGTCACAAAGATTTAAAATTCTGACCATGAGCGTTGAATACAAAATGTTACATTTTTAGTTATTGTATTAGATGATAACATCATCACAGTTTTAATATATATGAACGTGAATTTTAACCTTTTTGTTGTAGCCAAATCCCACCAAAACATTTCTGTAGTTCGAGAAATCCCTGTTCAATAATTTAACTATCTTTTGGAGAAAACGTCATTTATTTTTTAAAGGGAAATACAATTATTTATGCTCAGAGTATTATATGTGTTTGTTGATGAAATTAAAACAAAATTGTTCATGTTTGTACATACTAAAATTGTACATATTATATTTATTTTTATCCAAATCTCAATGGATAAGCTGAGCATTGTGTTTCTTGCATAACTCTAAGATTCGGTCTTGGTTTAAACAGATACGCAACGTTTATTTTTCACAGAAAACAATTGTTCTAGTTTCTTGTATTTGATGGTATTAATAGCAGAAAATCTAAATTCTCAAAAATTATGAGGTTGAAAATTGCACAATAAATCATTGTGTTTTCTGAAAAATTCTTGGATATTTCTTTTTAACTAGCAACCAAAATGCATTCAGGTTAATTATGTTAAATTAAGTATATTTAAACAATAAATAATAATAATAAAATAGATTTTCGAAATTGAATTTGTGATGTTTATTTGTTCGTGGTTCTAATTTAGAAATTGCGGAACCCTTGGATTGTACTTAGTATAAAGAGGCTAACTGAAATGAATGTTTCAATGAGCTCTTTTAACAAATTATATAAATAAATAAGAAAATAAACAATAAATTTTAATTTGACAAAACTATATTGAAAAATAACTAACTAATGGTCACAAATATGGTCTGTCACTAAGAAACAGGAATAAAGTCGCCAAATATCGGGTCTCAGGAGTTCGAATAATTCGAATTGCCATCACAAATATTAGAATTATTAATCGATCTAGAGAGAGATTCTTCGAGTAAGAAATGATTGCCGGGTTTTGTAGAATTATTGTTATCGATTACTGTCGATGACGAGTGAGGACGGGAATTGATGAAGTGAAATTGAGATTGATATTTGAGATATCAGAAGTTGCTGTTGAATTATTTCCGAATTATTATTGTTGAATAATTTTCTGCTGATTGACTAGCAACTAGACTCTAATTTGTTCTTTGATATCCACGAGTAGTTTTTTGATTTGTGACAATAAATACAAGTAAATAAAAGAATTGTCGACATGATCACTCATAGTTTTAAAGAAACAAATTTAGCATTTTTAAATCGATAACAAAATCGATTTTATTTATTAATATTAATGTATATATATATATATATATATATATATATATATATATATATATATATTCCAGGGCGTAGCCAGGAGTAATGAATAGAGGGGGCTTCACGAATTTTAGGGGGCGCCTTTTGTCATCATTAATAAAAATGGTACTCTTTTTTAAAAAAATGCTGGAACACAATACTGATTAACCCTTTCACGCTCAAGGTAAATATTTTTCCCTTCTATTAAAATCATTATCGATTGTTCAATTATTATTGAATCGATAATTATTGTACTGAATGTCAAAATAAAACGTATGTCCAATTTGGCAAATGTGTTTCTGAATGAATAAAAAAAAGAACTATCAAACTTTATTGCGCCAAAACCAAAACATTGGCAGACTGAACTTTAGTCTTGGACATCTTATGGTTCTGTAAGGGTTAAGAAACCAAATTTATAATTTGATTTCTTCAGTCTTAATGTATTACAACATAACACAAAGTATGATCAGTATAATTATAATTTCCGGTCTTTATTTGAGTTAAAATTTTTGGAGGAATTTTTCAAAATTGATATATTTGGCTCGATTTGATTAAAGGTAGATTTACCAAATCAAACTAGCGAGCGTTTATCATCGACTGTCTTTAGGGCCTGTTCACGAGAGTTAACACGGAGAATGTCAGTTCGCATATAGCCGTGCTGCTTCCAACGGCTGCTATGCTGGCTACCATTTTGTATGTTTCTTCAAACGCAACTCGCTGTTAATATATTGCCTGGCAGGATAAATATAAAACAAAAGATACGCATTGTGTCAGAAGATACCAATAGAAGCATTTAAAAAGCAATTTCATCTCGAAAGCATCCAAATAATCGCTTTTTTTTCAAATAGCTCTGTAAGGAATATTTGGAGTGTTGATGTTTTATGTATTGTTTGCATGTTTAAATGATGTGTTGATTTTGGATTGTGCCTCTACTAACCAGATGGATGATTAATATTTTAATTGTTATAATCTGAAACTAATTTATTCAAATTTAAATTTAATATTCAAATTTTTAATTTCATTATTATTGTAAATTTTAAATAATTTTATTAATTTTATTTTGTAAATTTTTTTAAGTAAAATAATCAAATTAATGTTTTTAAAGGATTATACAAAGTAATTTTGTTTTAACCAATAAAATTTAAAGTAAGTATTTTAACCCTAAAATGCCCAACTTTTTTTCTGAATAATAAAAACTGTTTTATTACTGTAATAACCCAGCAGATTTCTAACACTCATTACAAAGGACAATCTTATCTTTTTATCTTTTGCAAAGGTATTTGTGTTTTTGGGTATGAGTTCAACAACCTTTTATCTTTATGTAATATACATTTTCCTCTTCGTTTGTGATTAAAAAAAACATTAAATCTTATCTAATGTAATACTTTGTAATTTTCAAATGCCTTTATGCTATGTAATAGTGCTCAATTATGTATCAATGAAATTTATTTTATTTTATTTATTTATTTGAGTTTATTTTTAACTGGAAGAAGAAGGAAGACAAGAAACTACAAGAAAGAGAGAAGGAATAATGCTATGGAAATTATATAATAGGATGAAAAATTAAATTAACGATTACAAAATAATAAATCAATAACTTTATAATCTTGTCGACGTTAGTTGGATTTTATTAATAATTATTCGTTGTGGAAAGTTTTTGTGCCAATAAATTTTTATGCCAATCGGCTAGTGAGATTCATTTATTTATTTAGTTTCTTGTTAGTGGTTGATTTGTTACGTGTAAATCTTTTCGATTATTTTTGTTCACGAGTAAAGATAGATACTTGGCATTTCATACAAATATCTGTTTTTACAATTACCTACACTATTGCTTGCAGTCAACTATGCTGTAACATTTGTTGCATCATAATTTTTCAGATAAGTGTGTTCATCATTATGGATAAAACACTCAGCAATACGATAAAAATTAAAGCTCAGACCGAAACATTTCGGGAAACTACATTTGACCGTATTTTTTCAAACTTACTTGAAAAGTGACAATGGGCACTTTAGGGTTAAATAAAATAATTCTTTTCAAGTTAGTTCAGATTTTGGATGAGAAGTATAAAACATTGATAGATGAATTTGAGTGAAGGCATTATTACGGATTGTCAAAAAGATGATCCAAATTGTGATTGCAATAAAATTTGTTACAAATGTGTGAGTTCTCTTAACAATCTCCTAACCACTAAGAACTATTCCTTTGAGGGGTGATTATTCCAAGGAAAATAAAAGGTTTTAATTTGAGGAAGTCCAGGTCATTTATTGATGATATCACCATCTGTAGTTCATTATTATCATGAAATCTTCGTTTAATATCACTACAAATAATGTATATCGTCTCATAAAATGCTGCTTGAAATGACTCAATGGTGTTTTTACTTGACTGCTCTATTGACTGGGTGATGATGGAACCTCTTAAACTTTTCGTTTCAGTTCGTTGATTTGAGGTTCAATATTGCAACAAAGGTAGAGTTTATGATTTTCATGACATCGGTAAGATCAGATTCTCGACGTTGGAGAATTTTATCTGACGGTTCAACTTATCCAATTTCATCATGATTAAAACTAAACGGAAATTGATATCGCTCAAAAGCTTGATAAATACCACAGTGGGAGCCACGTCACTTCTACCAACAGTCGTTGAATGTATTTGTTTTAATGTTTGAAGAATTTTAGCATAATTGATATACATGATACTGGTAATGTTCAAATGTCCTTGCCATCAATACTCCAATAACCGTAGAACTTAATCACCTCCATAAAGTGCTGCAATTCTAGGATGTGAGAGGAATTCATATAACATTGCACATTGGTCGAAATACTGCTTCACAACGCCATCACTCACCGGTAACCTTTTTATACCGATGATCATTTCCCCCCCCCATCCAGTCACGTAGACTTCTCACTTCGGACAGTAAAATGTAACCCAACCACTTCATATATATATATATATATATATGAGTGACTGTAGGTCACTACATTAGGAAACCCTTGTTGAAAGCTACTGATACATGACATCACAATTGTTGTTGATTATGTCTGAGGATAGCGGAACATCCACAAAATAAGTAATGGAAATTGTCAACATTTTGAAGTTCATTATTTTTAAAAACTCAGGACTATTTCATTTGATATATAAATTAAGTTTTAATTACGTGGCTTATTTTTGTCATTAAAGTAATTATTACAACATGTCACTTTTGTAACCGATCATTTAACATTAACAATTAGATTTGGCTTAATAATATCGACTTCATCGTTCTATTAATGAATACTAATTTTTCCATTTAATCTTATTATGGATTAAAAATTCAAAATCAAATTTGAAATTTCCCTACTTCCTTATCTGAGGATACAGCATCAGTTTCAATAAAATTTAAAATATTTATCTTTACTTAATAGGAATACTTTTTAGGGATAAATATCGGCTTTAACAACGGTACTGCAGCAGATCGGTCGATAACTGAGGGTTAATATAATTTTTATATTATTCATCTAGTCTTGCATTTATAGAAAAGGTTTCGATCACCTTTGATCATTATTAGTTATGGTTTTAACAGTGTCATGTTAGCACCTATAAAAAGCCACAAGAGACCTCTAACGGTTTATTTAAACTGCTGAGAATAATCACCCTAAAATTACCCGCTACCTCTAAAGAAACAATATGTAACGTCTTTCAAATACAATAAGGCTACCTCTCTAACGAATGCAGAAAATGGTTTAAATACAAAATATGCAAATATTATCTATATTCTTTTAGGAATAAATTTTCAAGAAACAGAAAAGAGAGGACCTCCTCTATCAAATATGATTACTAGGCCTTTTTTCATTTATTGCTGTGAAGTTATAATTTTAATTGATTTTGGAGCGTCAACAATTATTAATGTGTGGAATCAGTTGAAATTCAGCAGACGATAACTAAGGTGGATAGAAGTAGAGGTGGAGCTCCAGAAGCTATGCTAGAGATTAATATTTGCAATAACAAATGTTCTACGAGAGGTCTGATTATCAATTAATTTTACCGGGTTACATGGTATAAACGCATAATACTATTATCGCTTTCGATGTGATTCAAAATTTTGAAGATCGAAGGATTGATATGGAAGCTTTATCGGCTGTAAGAGATTGAATTGCACTTCGTTAGATTCTTCTGATACAAAAAAATTTTTTGAGAAACGTTTGAGAGAAGACTTAGGTCACTTTTTCTTGTATGTATAAAAATTATTACCTAGGCGCATTTTTGTCATAAAGTCAAAATTAAAGATTTAAAATAGATTATTAAGAAAAGCCTAAAAATGAACTTTCCATGTATTTGTAAGCCTTATTTGGCATGTTTTAGTTCAATAAAGTCAAAATTTTTGTTACAAGTCAATGTTGTTTAATCTAATTAATGATAATTTCGGTATTGTTTTTCCATAAAGTCGAAATTCAAATTTACCAAAAAAACTGGTCTAAGATTGATAATTTATCTTTAAAAACATCATTTTCAAATAAAAAGTTTTTAATTTATAGTAAAATAAAAATTTATTTTAATTTGAAATAATCTAAAATTTATTCCAAATTGCTGTTTTTTTGATATTCTTCATCATTTTCTACTTGATTTACAACTACCAGATAAAAAGCAATTCTGTTTTTTATATTTCAGTTTCTATATTTCATCCAGTTTTTGAGATGTCTAAGTATTGGCGCTGCGTTCCCTAATGTCTCGTCCTTGGAATGATCTCATTAATTAATTATTATTATAATTAATAGTATTAGTGATAATTATCAGTATTAAATATTTATTAAAATAAATTTAAATTAAATAATAAAAAATAATTAATAATTAATTAAAGATTAGAAAAATTTTTAAATAAAAAAAATTAAAATTAAAGACTAACAAATATATATATATAGGCGTATACAGGAGTATACTCAGGTGTATACATGAAGAAGGTCGATACAGGAACCAGAAGGCATATGTGATCTTCATTGATTTGGAAAATGCATTTGACAGTGTCCGGCACGAAGTTCTGTGGGCTTGCCTGAAAAGATTGGGCTTAACCGACAAGATTCTCTGTATTATCAAAGAATTTCATGAGAATTTTATTGCGACTATAGGAAACAGTAATTTTCCCATTGAAAGAGGTGTTAGGCAGGGATGTGTGATGGGGCCTGGTTTATTCAACTTGGTCTTCGATGAAGTGATCAAAACGGCTATCCTGAAATGATTTGGGGGAGGTGTCGCCCTGATCGATGAGCAAGGCACTGAATTTCAAGTGAACAGACTTGAATATGCAGATGACCTCTGTATCATCGATTCTGATATTGATCTAGCCCAGGGGTCGGCAACCTGCGGCTCGCGAGCCACATGCGGCTCTTTGGATGTGAAGCTGCAGCTCTTTAGTTCCATACGAAAAGTATTTGGAATTATTTAAAATTAAGTCCAGATTCTTTTATTTTTATAAATTAAAAAACAAAACACAATGTTCCCGAAAATAACCGAGTGTTACGAGGACACGTTCTGACATGTCCGTTCGGGCAGTCGGCGATACCCGCATACGACAGGCCGCCGCGCGAGACA
>MQRK01224761.1:55898-71803 GCA_001938485.1 Girardia tigrina
TAAAGGAGAACATTTCGTCATTCATCAGTAATATACCTCAAGATATGCTACAGGCAGCAAGTGCTTCCCTGGTGGCCAGGGCTCAGCTTTGTCTTGAAAATAATGGTGGACACATAAATCCGAAATATAACTGAATACATTTTTCAATTTGTTTTGTGTTTTCCACTATTTCTACGAAATATTAAAGTGGTTTTAAAACTCTAGTTACTTTATGATAACCCTGTACAATCTTTTTATTAACGGTGATATATTGTGATACCCTGAATATAAATCACTCCACTTACATTTAAGTTTTATCAGAAAAGTTATCAAATATATTTATTTATCAATTAACAAATACTTTTTTTAGACTTATAGTTTGTAGGCGTAACCTTAAGTCATAAGTTTCAACGAATTTTACAGTAATTTTCTTTTGGTAACCAAGATACAAGATTTTCATTGTGTTTTGAGATTGTCCAATCGCTTTTTGATATAGAAAAGTGTTTTCAATGGACTAGAAAATGCAGACCCCTAATTAAAAAAAATTATTGCATGCAAAATGTAGTATTTGTTAAATATAAAGTGAAAAAAAGAAGAGATATTTTATTGTAATTTGTAAACATTTAATATAAATAATATGAACGAAATAATCATAGAATATACTTAACAATTATTTTAGCAGCCAAAGTAATATTAGAAATTCATAAGATTTTTGAAGTAAAATGATTGTTTAGAGAGAACCTGAGTTGCCCAAAGAGAACTACCGTACTGATCTTAGGGCTGGATACATTTTTAAAAAGATTTTATCATATTTGTAACATGTCAAAGGTATTATGATCAGTGTTTTCATCGTATAATTCAAATTATCAGATTTATTGCCAATAACGAACAAGTACGTTTTCTCCAAAATTTTATTATTGTCAAAGCTATCAAATCTTTCTTTCAGTACAAATCTCTGATTTAGAGAAATAACAATAAAAAATGCTATCGTTGATGAATGGTATTATCGCCTTCATGAATAAATCACATATCTCGTTCATCAAACAAAACACGGAAAAAAATTTTAAATGCCTCGTTTCAATTCTTTTCATTCAGTAAATTCAACTCGTATATAATAATAACTCGTACAAATTTCAAAATCAGCAATTTCATTTTTATCAATCGATAAAATTAATCGTTTTCTTTAGAGCAGTAAAATCGAAATCACATCAAATAAGTATAATCATACCAAAAAAAATTTGGTGTACAAGCTTTTATAATTTGTCATATGTTTGCGGTTCTGTATCTATTTCACCCACTTCCAACATTTTTTGACTGAATTATCAAAGCCTACTAGGCGAAAACCCGCTTTCTATTTGCATTTAGATGTAGCAAATTTCAAAGTCTACTACTGAGGAAAACATGAGAACGACACTTTAATTACTTTTTTGCGGCCAAACTAAAGGCGGTAGATGAGCAGTGACAGTGGGAAAGTGTATTGTCACCTAGAATACATCACTCCTGAAAGTTTCATGTCGCTAGGTGAACAGGAAGTGGATGAATTTTCGATCGCAAGATTTGATGCATCCAGACAGACAAATAAACAAATGAAACGTAATAAAAGCTTGTAAAAAGTCAACAAAATCTGATTGATATTGTCTCTTGACTCACAACTCTCTCTGATTGGTGAGCCAACCAGGGCGACTAACTAATTTTCTGTCCAAATAAGCACGAATACTGGGCAATACACTTGCATGATGACTTGGGAAATCAATACACCAAATCTGAACAAAGTCTGTTCAGGTTTGAATTCAAACCAAATTTTTATAATAATAATTTTAAAATATTTTTATATACACAGATAACTGTCTATAAATCAAAGCAAGCAGAAATAATTCAGTGATTTTTTAAAATAATGAAAAAGATTAATTCTTGATCGTTCGAAGAGAATGACATCAATATAAATATTAATAAAAAATTAAAATATAATAAAATGCTTTCGAATTTTTGAAACAGCTTCTTTTTTATGTATTATCACAATTTAAAATTAATTTAGTCTTATAAAAATGAGGTTGGACAAATTAAATAAACTGTTTTATTCACTTTAATTTAATTTATTAAGGTTTTGTAAAAGTTTCCAGGAATTTCTAATGCATTTTTTAACCAACACAACAAATAAGCATTAACATGGAATGTAAAGACCCATCGTTTTAAATTGATTGGACATATCTTCTCGATTTCTCTATTTCATGATCAAATCAAACCTTGTGTAATCCATTTTCGAAATTCCTTAACCTTCTTAAACTGATGTCCTCTTAAAATGTAAGTCATCCACCGGATCAAATGACCCCTTTCATTTTACCTGTTCGTAACACGAAGGAGCTTTTATTGAATGACATTCAGAAACAATTATAAAGTGCAATACTATAAAATTTCATGAAACTCATAGGTTAGTTTCATTTTGGTTTGTCTTACATCAACAATTGATTATCTTTATAGGGATTGCCTTAATAAATCCATTTTTAATTCCATTTTTTCTAAAATTGGACACTTTAGATTGGAAAGGATTTACATTTGAAGTTGAGTTTGCACTGGAGTCAATTCTAGTGGGATTTTTGACAGCAGATATTAAGGAGCCAAAGTTGTTGGAAATGTTAATAAATGGTGAAATAATGGGGGCTAAGTTCTACTGACAATCGGCATGTACTGATAGCTGTTTGGTTTTTCATTGCTTGTATCGGTGGCTCACTGAATACTGTGAAGAGGCTCCCGGAAGAGGGTTTGTCTTCGAGACTTTTGTCACTTGCATTGAAGTGCTTGTATCATGTTGCTGCTGTAATCTTATTACACCATTAACTTTCCATTGTAAACATTTCCTCATCTGCCGTTGTTGTACTAAATACTTTTTTCTTAATATGATGCAGAAGAATTCAAATTGTAATTTTTAGCACTTTTTTTCATTTGAAAAGGTGCTTTTGTATTCAGTTTTATCGTATATATTTGTTTAATACACCTCTTTATGGTTACCAGACGCTTTTAAGTCCCCTTAAACTATATTTTTTGGATATGGCTCGGTTATCCTGATTTAGATCCATATAGTAATCCAAAGTCACCAAAGGTCTTTGAAGGCCAAATATCTAATTTTCACAATTTTACTTTCGGAAACTCATATATAGTGTTGGATCTTAGTTACTAATGTAGGCCCATGGCCAGACAAGGTCACTCAAGCTAATCCAAAATCAAATGTAACAATAAATGATTAGAAAGTAGAACGGTATAAGGAGAAGAGTATAAGTAATTGTATAAATATCAATAATGATATCAATAATGGCACACAGACTGTCTTCGACTGCCATTGTTACCTACACACTTTGATATTTTGAAATACTGAAATCTAATTTCAGTTCAATAAGCTGTCTATATCCAAGTGTAGGATGATTTTTTTCAGGCATAAGTTGACTTCGAACTTCCCCTGATTACGGAGTAGGTGTATGGTTGAATTTTGTCTTACTTTCTCCAAACGCATACATTTTTTTACTCATAAGATTTTTTTTGAATATTAACAAAGCTTTCCCTACTTTTGAGAAAAAATTGTAAAAATTGGAATACATTATTATATTTTATATGATTTTTAATAATTTTCAAAATATTTTCCTTTAATTTCTCCAATATATTAAAATAAATCAATAAGTATTAATTAAATTATTAAAATTATTTTTTATATAATTTTGTTTATATTTTTCAAATTTTTAATGTATTTTTCAAATTATTATTTTTAATTTTGATTATTTTCTCAAATATTTTCTATGAAATAAATTATAAATATTTGAAATATTTATTTTTTTTTCTAAAAATAATTGAAAAATAGCATAAATTAATATATTTCTTGTTTGATTTTTACTATTTTTTAATTTTATAAAATAATAAAAATAAGTTATAAACAATGAAAATTAGTTTAGTAATTCTAATTCTTTATTTTTCGTCAAGTAATTTTTATATAATTATTTTGTTTATATATTACGTTTTTTCTAAATTATTTTCTTTATTTTAAAATTATTTTCATACTCAATAACCTAATATTAAAAATAAAAAATACTTTAATTTTCATTGTCATCGATTTCTTTAAATTTTAAATGTTATTGTTTTTTTGTGTCAATTTCATTGGAAAAATATTCTTTCAGGTACATTAAAACGTATTCTCTCAGATTCACTAAAGACGATTATATATCTTTTATTAAACTTTTATACGGAGTACTTATTCAAAAAGACATCGATGTAATGACAACATTAAATGTCATAACAGAACTTAAATCTCTCTTCAGGTATATTTGCTAAACTGTTACAAAACGTGTATGAATACTTATTTTAATATAGAAAATCCGGTCTTTTAGGACGAGATGATTTGATAATAGATTGGAAATCCTTGTATGATATTTGGTATCATTTCACTCATAGTTCTGTTGCACATAATGGAATAATATTTACACCTAAGTAATAAAAATTAAAAGAATAACAAAGTAATTTTCGTGTTACTCATTTTTAGACCTATAAAAGAATCTTTGGTTGATGTTATTCGGTCACTATCCAAGTTAATTCTCATTTTAGTTTCATATAACATTTCTGGGAACATGCATGTTTTAGATTTTTCAGTAGCGATTCAACGGAACAGATTTGGATGTTAGCTAGGCCATACTTACATTACCCATACCCCATGGAAGCGAATAAACACAACGGTTTAAAAATATTGAAAATCTTTCTTCCATTTTACTACAACAATGAGAAACCATTTTTGTAGGATTTTGTATGAAAAAAAGAAATTATTAATTTTTGATATTTAGTGAATTAATTTGGCCGCATTTGATTGAAATGCTTGATATACCAACTTGGATGTCCGGTTGTGAAAATGTAATTACTTGATATTTTGAGTTTATTTCCTCAATTGTTGTGTGTGTTACAAAATAGGATCTCATGGTCTTGTTGAGTAGATCAGCAGCGACTTTTGTTGGCAAAATTGATTGGACTCCTTATCTTGATAGGTTTTTCACCTCTCTTCTTTGGAGCCTAAAGATAAAAGTTGCGGGATGTAGTAAAAGAAATAAGTTTAACAATTGTAAAGCCTATGTTGATATTCTGATATATTCGATATATGGGGACGAAAGTTGTCAGACAATTGAGAAATTCCGACAGTTATTTCAGGTCAGAAAAATAATTTTAATTTCTATTTTAATATTTTTTCAAACATCGTTTTTGTATTATTTATACTTTGATTATATAATATTATTATTTAATTGTTTCAATTATAATTTGATTTATGTCTAATTTTAACCCTTCCCAGCCCATTCTTGCCATATGGCAACATATTAAAAAAAAATTAAATTACAGTTATCTCTTTTACCCAATTTAAATTTTACATAGTAATAGTATCTAAAAAGTTTAATAGATGACACTAAATATAAGAATGCAAAAAAGCGCGATTCTCACTTGTTTCTTAGCAATAATAATAAAAAATATTAAAAATAATAATTTATCAAAAATAATAATTTGGGCTGGAAAGGGTTAATAATCTTTCTATCGAATGATCTGATATTTAACAATTAACCGGAATTAGAAATTGGTATTTACAGGGTTAAGCATGAATATATTAAAAATTATTCAACAATATATTAAAATGGATATAACAATATTTTTAAAACAATTCGCTATTTTTTAGAAGAACAACCACCATGCTCAAAATAATCAAAAGGATATAAAAATCGTGGAATAAAGATAAAAAAAGCCATGTAAAATATCTGAAGATGAAGGGATTTCCTTGCCAACAACATACCGAATTTTAAACGAAATTTCGGATTGAAGGACCGACGAAGAGATTTGATGTATAAAAAGGGGAGAAAAAAGAACATTCTTAAATCAGGGCCTTTATTTCTCGATTGCTCCTAAGAAATATCTTTTGTACACAGGCCGAAATTTCTGAAAAATTAAATGAATTCGGAATTATTTGTTCGAAAACTAGCATTTGTAGAATTTTGAAAAACAGAGTATACAAGGAACCGTTTGGTAAAAATACCAGAAGAACGAAATACTTAAAAAAATATTGATTGTAGACAACAATATGCTAGAGATATACAATATATACTAGATGAAAACTTCATTTTTCTGGATAAGACGGGCATAAACATAAACCAATCGAGAAATTGCGGTTATTCGCCGAAGAACACTAAGGCTGTTAAAGTTGTTAGATCTAACCGAGGAAGAAATGTTAGCTGTATGGTCGCAATAAAAAAGACGGACATAATCGGGTTTGAAGTAAACGATGGACCTTTTACCAGTGTGAGTTTTATAAGCCTTCTCGAAATTAAATTACTTTCGCATTTTATGATGGTTAAATGATATTTGCCGCTTCTATCATAACAGAGATGATACTGAATTGTTGAGAACAAACAATTTTAATTATCGCTTTACTCCACCCTACTCCCACCAATTAAATCCTATAGAGGAGTACTTTGGACATTTTAAATCACTAATATCATCTTATGACAATTTGCCAAACAATGTGCAGGAATTACACGGGCGTGCAACAAATATAGGACAGAGACGTAATCAGCGGCAGCTAGTGACTTGCGCTTACTAGGAATGCTACGTTCAAATGGGATAATTTCAATCCACTTTTCCTGACACGACAGTGCTTCAGCAGGTTACCTGGCCATTTATAGTTAGGAATAAAACTCGCTGGTATTTCCATTGTATCGCGCGTGCGACTCCGGACATCTAAGGGCATCAGAGACCTGTTATTGCTCCATTTCATTTAGGTAAACGCTATTTATTCCTCTAAGAATAAGTTATGTGGATAAGGCATGATTTTTTTTGAAAACACCTGTTTTATATATTTTCATCACTATAAGCCCTTTTTAAAAATCTGATTTATAAATATAAAATATAAATTTAGGGGAAGTTTATTAAAGCTTTTAAAAAACTCCTGTATTTTTCTTGTAATTTATAATCTTGTTTTATTTTGTGTAATATATTAGATAGTTAATAATTAAATATATAAACGTTTTGGTGGGCACGGTGGAGACCCCAAATAAGTTGTACATGCTGGACTGCATCACTATTTCAGGTACCATGAACAACCAAGTTATATGTCATACATTGGATGATATGATTAGATTCCTTGAAATCCCACGCCAGCATTTTGTACTTTTCCTGACGGATGCTGCAAGGTATATGGTTAGTGCAAGACAAGTTCTGAAGACAATGTATCCGCAACTGTTTCATGTAACCTGCATAGCTCATTTACTGCACAATTGTGCAATGAAAGTGAAGACAAAATATGCAGCAGTAGACAACTGGATTGCCACTGTTCAAGCCATAACAGTAAAGCTCCGTGAACAACGAGACCTATTTTAAATTATTTGACAACCACCGAAGCCGGTTGTCACAAGATGGACCGCATGGTTACATGCAGCTTTTTACTACGCGGAGCATATGCCAACAGTTCGACAGATTGTTAATTCCATTGAAGGCAAAGGGCTCTTTCTTGCTTACGCCAAAGAGGCGGTTGCAAGATATACTCTTGTCAAAAACTTAATCAACATTTTACAATATAAGTCGCTGGCACACTTGGTAGAACGTTGTGAGACTTAAAAATATTTCTGTTGATACAAATTCGTGTGCCATTAGAAAATACTTGGATAAACGTTTGGACAATACTGACATTATGGACATAATGAAGATGGAGAGAAACGATGTCCCCTTACTTATATGCTTTGCTGCAGGAAGCGCAGCCAACAAGTGCTGCTGTGGAAAGGAGTTTTTCCATACTGAAAAGAATTTTGCGAAATAATCGCAACTTTGACGTGGAAAATGTGCGATACTGAATTTTAATTCCCGCTGCTTGAATATTTTTTTTACTCTATATGTTATTAATACAAATTTTGATATACTTGTTCTCTTAACTAATTTTTAAGGTACAAAAGTCGAAATCTAGAAATAATAAAGTCAAAATTTTGATTTTTTAGGTCAAAAATGCCCGTCATAACAATTATAACAGAAAATAGTATAGTTTTGTTATTAAAATTGTTTTAAACTGTTTTTATTGTTTTCTGAATGGTTTTAATATATGTGACCAAAGCTGAGAAAAGGGACCACAAGTAGGAAACTGAGTTAAGAGTGCCACGTTGTACGTCTCATAATAGTTAACAACTGTGCAAAAATCATGCTGATATTCCATCATTTGACTCTTTTGACAGATATTACAATGGTCATATTCGTAAAAACTCGTTTTTGAGAAAACGCGAATTGAAACATTATGTTTATTAAAATCACTGCTACACACACAAATTGAAGTTGGTAGTTAAGGCCTATAAATAGGTCAGAACAACAAATGATGCATACTGTATTCAGGGGCATGGATTGACCTATTGAAATAGATAGAGAACTACTTTTGCCCCATTTTTGACCAATCCTCTATTACAGGGGATTTCTGGGCTTTCTATGCAGCGACTTGTGGTCCTTTTCTCAGCTGCGGTCACATATTGTCAATTATTTTTAATATATTGTTGAATAATTTTCAATATATATATAAATATATATATATATATATATATGTGTATATATATATATATATATATATATATATATATATATATTTATATAAACTTATAAAGGAATGTGTGTCAATGATTACGGTGTTACCATAAATATGCCACACTGTAGACCGCGATGTGGAACGCACACATATTATGTATGTACAATTAGATAAAAAGAAAATTCACTTTTCCATGTAACAAGACTTTCATCTAAGTTGAGTATAAAAGTTTTATTATGATTCTATTCCTGAAAGATTTATAACATCGAAATATTGACATAAAGTTGAAGAAGTCTATGGAAATACTTATCCATCAAGTTCAAGACAATCTGTAATTTGATTAGGAACTTTAAAAATGGACGCCAATCTGTTTTAGAATATGAAATAGAAAGAATATCAATGGAAATTTCAGAAAAATAGCGGAAATGGTGTGAGAAAGTAATCACAGAAGATCGAAAAATTGATTTGAGCAAACTCGCATTACGTCTCAACATTTGTAAAGGTTCCTTTCGTGCCATACTTAAAGATCTTTTAATTATTAAATTTTGTTTATATCGTGTTCCCAAATTTCTGATTGGTGAAATGTGTAACTTTCTTTTCAACTGTTATTCTAAATTTGCTACTGTATGATCAATGTGGTGAAACATTTCCGGAAAACATCATCAGAGAAGAGGAAATTCCAATCAGTGTGAGTGTCTACAAAAGCAAACGGAATTTTGCTTATTGTAGACTCCCTCATGAATGTGCAATACTATTTTAGACACAGATTTAACATATTCTACCAACGAAATCAAGTAATTAAGTTCTTGGCAACGTTACTTCTAGATTACTTGATGAAAGGACATAAATTTACTGAAGTGAATGATGTAGATTATTTTGTTGAGTTTGAGATATTATCGAAGTATTTTGAATATTGTTTTGGTATCGTTTAGATCTTTTTTCCTTCGCACAGTTAACTATGAGGTTGTTATTGTTACCCTAAATTTAATTTGAATGAAAAATCTTGAGAAAGTCTGTATTAATTTTTTAGAGTCAGTGAAGTCGGTAAGGGAAGTACTGAGAATATTTTTCACCTTTAGAAAATCAATTAACTTCCTTAAATGACGGCCTTGTCAGAAGATTGACCTATGTTACAAAAATGATTGTCGACCAGCGTAATTCGGTATAAGAAAAGGATGTTAAGTGACGTGGTTCAAACATTGAAAAAAATTATGATACGCTAATAGTGATAAATGAGCTTTGGACTTAGTGTAGCGTGATTTTATTTACTCTTTCAGATTATTTTTTATTACTGATTGTTCTATATATAACTCAAGAATGTCAGAATTTATTCTTAATTTGAGATTATACAATGAATATACATTTGCGATTGAAACATTGGTAGTTTAATTGAAACAAGAAGGTAAGTCATGAATGTCATCAAAATCTGATTTACAACTGGAATAATATGATTCGAAATCAAGTTCATATAAATTATGTAAGTTCTTAAAATCAATTCTTCATGGAAATCCAATCAAAAGAGGTATCAAAGCAACATTAAAATAAGAGAAATAGTTTTTTCTTAAAAAGAAGATACACAAACGCAACGAGAGTTGATAAAATAAATGTAAAATAAATAAATAGTATTCCAAACCAGTTTAATAGTTACTATAAGGATCAAGATCTGAAAGTCGATATAAAAGTAAAGTTTAAGATATAATATAAAAGATGTAAAGGGAGTTATTTTGGTAGATTTCTTTGCTTAATTAACCCTTAGTTCGATTTCTGGTCAGCTAATAACCTTGTTGAAATGGGCAAGATGATATGATATGTCCTCTCCACATGAAACTAACTTAATATGTCGACAGAAGAGAGAATTTGGATTTTGTTGGTAATATGAATACATTATCAGTTAATGTTTTCTCGTATCTGACCAAATCTCATACATGGTATTAGCATGACTTATTGTAGTGCTTCTATTTTTGAAAATCTGTAAATCCACATTAATTGTCTTGCAGTAACTTGAATTCGATAGTTCTCTATACGATTCTTTCTACTACTGATTTTATTTTCCTTTTCATTTAAATGCTTTACTATTCAATATTGACAAATTGAGTTGACAAGTTTTTCAATAACGAATACAAACTTCTACAAGACGAACTTCTGACAGTTGTTAATCATCGATCAAACACGACTGTGTTACTTTCAGTATTTTTTTATGACAACTGATCTCTGATGATTCGATCCCAATAACCGAATACTGTGGATAAACATCGTTTAAAATCCGGTTTGTGATTCTGCCTGTTTCAGAAATTTAGCCACAAAGGGAAATCGTCTCGTTCGATCGGCCGACCATGCGATCCAGTTTGTGATAGACATCTTCAAGAAAAGTGATTGAAGTCAATCTGGTAGTGAGGTGACTCGAACTGCCGATCATTGACTTGGCATAATCTTTGCAAGTCGTCGGTATGGAACACTTTTAGAGTTGATTCAACAATATTTTTAAAATATATTCTTATTTTTCATTTGTATCAGCTCTCTTGACAACTTGAAAAACTTTGTCCGTGTGAGGAATATTTTAAATTGTTTGAATGTGTAAATGTATTGATGCTGTATTTTGAATTTAGAATGGTGATTCTCCCACCCAGATGGAAATTGGTATTTTTTATTTAAATTTAAAGTGATTGACTATTCGAACATAATTTAAATAATCATTTGATAAGTTCATATTTTTAATTTTACAATTAAAATTAAGTTTAATAATTTTTAGTAAAATTTAAGTTAAATGCATTTTTAATAATTTGATGACATTTTTATCATTTTGGGATTTGTTGAAAAATGGTAAAATTTATTATTTTTTAATTAATATTTTTTAGAGGTTAAATATTTAAAAAAATAACTTAGAAAAATTGTTCGAATAATCATGATTAAAAATAGAAATAAGAAAACCAATTAGAAGGATGACAAACGACGAAAGACCTTTTGAGAGTTGTAATGACTCTAAATGTGATTGTAATAAACATTCAAATGAGACTTGTCTAAGTGTTCTAAATAGTCCGAAAATCTCAACCATTCACAAATAAAAACGGTCTGCTGTTATTTGACAATTTTACCATTTAGATAATTATTTTCTTTAAATACTACTTATTTATGTTAATTAAAAATACATGACATTTTTTAAAAGAAAACTGACTCTAAGTTATTAATATTAATTTAGTACGTCTTTTTTCCCTTGAATTGTCTTATTGCTCCAGTCTTTTAATTCGCATATGTTTGAATTTTAAATCGCATTTATTTTAAACAAATTTGTATGTTGATTGCATTTATGTTTTTCGTGTCTTGATTATATAATTACTAAAAGTTAATTTACACATATCTCTATTTATATTAATTTCAAATTTTATGCTAATTTTCTTGAATTTATTGATATTTAAGCATATGGTAATAATAATTATTGTTGAGAATTCAAAAGTGATATATTTCGCGTTAAAAAAATTAAATATTTTAATAATAATACACTAAAATGACATAATATAATTAGTTTTTTTTATTTGATATAAAAGAAACGGAATCTTTCCCATATCTTGTGAATGATGATTTCCCTTAAATTCAGTGTCAAGATTACATTTCTGTGATTATGAAGAATTTAATTTTCGGTATCAAAGAAATGATAGAATCAGAAATAAAATACATAATAATATTTTTAGATTTAAAATATTTTTCAAAAAATAATCATTAAATAAATATAAAAGTAAGAAATATAATAAAAGTATTTATATTATTGAATAATAATGCTAAATAGAACGAATTACAATGTTGAATTAAAGCATAAATGGCGTTTTCCAACGAAATAAATAGTATTTTGTACAATTGATTCTTGGACAATCTAAAACAATTATGATACAGGGATAGTGTAATCTTAGTTTCTAGAAAACAGTTGATGGTCTCAAGAGTAATTGGGTAATAGATTAGCAAAAAACGGATGGAAATGTAATTTACGATTTCCTGATTTTCAAATCTGCCGAGTTACAGTTTTATAATTTTTTTATTGGTTTTAAATTTTATTAATTATATTTTATTTCTTTCTTTTTTATTATGGTTTTTTGTAATATTAATTGTTAGGAATATTTTGAATGTTTGATGTTTTGTGTTTGAATGTGTATGCTGATTTGGAATTGTGTCTCTCCTACCCAGATGGATGATTAATATTTGAATTCTTATTATCTAAAAATATGTAATGTTTAAATTTATTTTTAATTTCAAATAATTTTACAATTTGAAATAAGTGAATTAGTTTTTACAATTTTTAATAAATAAATCAAATTAATATTTTTTAAATAATTAATAATCATTTTAATTTCTATCCAATAAGTTTTTAGTAAATATTTTATTAAAATATTTATTTCCCCATTTGCTAAAAAATAATAAGAATTAATTCATTAATTAATTTAGTTTAGAATGCAATCATACGAAAGCTTTGACAAAGATTGTCTTAACGACAATCAAAATTGTTGTTTAAATAAAATATGAAAAGTCAAATTGGTGTTCTTAATATTAATGATTATGAATAAATTTCTGTGATCATCTTCTATCTAAAATAATCCGTACTAGGTTTTTTCATCGATTATTTGTAAAAAATATTCAATTTTCTTTATTTGAAAAAAGTTCTTCACATTATATTTCAAAATTTTAATGTTGTTTTATAGTTTAAAGCATAAATAGCCATTAATAAAAGAAAAGGATTCTTAAATCTGCTTTTATATACAAACAGTAATTTTGTAATCATGGAATAATTACGTAATCTCAAACACTCGATAAGCTCGTTGAGGGACCCGTTTGTGTACATTGTATGTTTCTTAGAATCTAAAGATTTATACCATATTCTTCAGAATATAAGACATGCTAAGTATTTTGTTGGGTGTTTAACACCAAGACAACAAAATTTTAAAACTTTATCAGAAGGATTTTTGATGGTGTTCACCGCTTCCGAATTCACAGATTAAAATTGCGCTCGATTATAACTTTGATCAACACAAATACTTCGAAATAAATTTTTATTGATTCAACCAAATTACAATTGTTTTAACAACAACTAGTACAATTAGATTACTGACTGAAGGCGAGATTCTCAAAATTTTATATTACAAATGAGCTTCACCTATTGCAGGTTACTCCAGCTCAATTTGAATTCAAATAATAGAATTGATTTTTTAGGAAATCGTCTGATGCTTTCACCTATACAGGTTACTGTTGATCAGATTACTGTTTAAAATATAGTGATTTCTTATTTATAAACTTTGAATTGGTTATTTTGACCTTAACCTTTTTGTCGAGATTTTTTTGTAGTTTTATAAAAGTTTTTTGGCCTTTTTATACTTATTTTGGCCTATATATCACAATATAAATTAATTAAAATATATATACATATATATACACATATATAATAATTTAAAAAAAATTTATAAATTTTTTTTTTAAATAATATTCGGGCTAAAAGCCCATTAATTGACTCTATATCCGGGCTTAAAAGCCCATAAATTTGCTTTTTTACTATCGGGCTTAAAAGCCCGGAAATTACACATTTTTTAATTCTCCATTGGGGATTTTATGTCAATTTGTTTTTTAATTCCCCATTGGGGATTTTATGATGAATGTCGATTCTCCTAATTGGAGAATCGACAACGGCAAAAAAATGAATATCATTTCATTTTTTATTTTTCATTTTCCCCAAATCGATCCATGGAATTTATTATGATCACCCAAAAAAAAGGTAAGAAGCATGCCCGACTCCAGGAATGTCCGGAGGGATGGAGCATCGATTATGCTCCATCCCCGAGGGTACCCCAGGAATGGGTAAAACTTCATATATTTTTTTATATATATTTTTTTTTAAAACATAATTTTAATTAATTTATTCTTTTTAAAATTTTAAAAACAAATTTGAACCCATTCCCCAACAATTTATTTTTAAAAAAAATATTAGTTCATCCTTAAACTCTGGGTAGGCCTAATATAAATCTTATGTTTTAAAACCAAAGTTAATAAATTAACTTTTTGAAAAAATCAAAAAACAACTAACTAAAATTTATTCAAATACACTTCAATCATTACACTCGACCACATCATCAACAAATCGATTCAATTTCTTCATTTATTCCACTAATTTTTTAAGGACAGCTTTTGTTTCATCAATATTTTCCGTGCTTAAAATATAAGTTTCTTCATATAAAGATGAATTGTCAAAAAACCTGCATCCAGTGTATTCATAACACATGTTTCAGAAATTTTATCATTCTTCTGAACTTGGTTTAATAAAGTTATTGCTCTTATTTTTAACCATTTTAAATCATCAATTTCAAATTTCAAACATTCTTTAAATGATTTGTTGATCACAATATCTAACCTTTGAAGATAAGCTATCATCGCTGGTGGTATTATTAACTGATAAATAACCATTCTTTGTACAACATACTCGAATGAACATACATCATTCATAAAGTCACACATTCATTCAATTTTAAATATTCCTCACATGTATACTTAAAATTTTGATAAATTAAATAAGTTTAGACTGATTTTTAAATCGATTAAATTTTTATTTTTTTAATAATTTTTTAATAAAATGATTTTAAAGTTAAATTATTATTATATAGGCCTCACAATCGAGGGAAGTCTTAATCTTTCCTTTGGAGGAAAATATATGTAGTGCATTACTTTTATAATAGCTTTATATTCTGATAATACGATGTATAGTGATTCGTAGGCCACTCATCCAATAATTAATCAAACCAGTGCACTGAATTTTGAAATTATTTATGGTTATATTTGTGTTCTTTCAATGTTCTGCAATATTACTTACATTCACATTACGAGCATGTTCTAAGATCATCGCCTACAGATATGATCTCTGATTAAAAGTTCATATATTCTTCATGACCGACGATGCCGGTTATGCCGCCAAAATTAATTGCCCTTGAAAATAAAAATTATTTTATAAATGACACATTTATGCTTTTATAACTACATTGCCATTATTTTTTATTTCTTTGAAAATATGTTGCATCAAGTAATAAATTAAATATCTTGAGCCTGATAACCCAAAGAGATAATTAATTAATAAAAATCTCAAATATAACTCTAAGGATATTGAAATTAAAAAAAATATTAAAAATATGCAGTGCGTTCAGAAAGTCACTGTGCACCTTTCATTGTCTGGTTTATTTTTAGATAATCAGCGTTGTAGCAGACTTTTTAAATGCAAATTTCTATGAAATCGAACTATGAAATATATTCGTGAACAAAAAACATACCTACACACTTTGACCTTGACACTGAGCGTTTTAAATTTTTTTAAAAAAAATATCATTTTGATATTCAATCTAAT
>MQRK01224761.1:78899-93862 GCA_001938485.1 Girardia tigrina
TGAATTATTATTAATATAAATATCTACTTACAATTGTAAGTAGATAATATGAGCGTTCTTGACAGCGTTAGTGAGGCAGTGAGGCAGGCAGTGAGTGACTTGGGCTTTTATAAGATAAAGATTACTAATATTGATTTTAATTATGTTTTTTAATTAAATTAAATCAAGTTTTTTGATTTAATTTAATCGTTTATTGTTTTTTTTATTATCAAAGTTTTTTATAAAAAGTTTTTAATAAAAGTTTTTTTTATAAAAGTGGTCACTACATTGATAATAATGATACATATGAAAGCCCAGAGTTTTATCTGCGTAACGCTCAAAGTTTGATGTGGTCAAATTTTTTTCTTGCTTTTACATGACTTAATTTTTTAATGAATGCATAATAACTCCGGCTAATATGAAATTACAAGCAAAAAATAAGCTGTGTCTGCCGAATTGCTATATATATATGAATAATTTGATAGAATTTTAAAATTAAAACAATAACTTTCAAAAAAGAAAATTCAGCTCTTCCGTCATATATGACGGGTCTTTTTCTAGTGGTAAATATTTCATTGCCTGTACATCTTTTCCAAACTACTGTACTCGAATTTGTAATTTTAAAGTTTAAAATGTGTAAAAATGGAAATTAATTATTAGAATACTTAATAAATTAGAACAGAATAAAATAAAACATAATGTTTCTGATGATTCTAGACTATGGTCTAGCAAACCGAAGTTTAATATCTTCTGATGTAAATCGTCCGTTATTATTTTTCATTTCCAATGGCAAGTTGTTATAGTGATTCAATAATCAATTTTATTCATTGTTAAAAATAATAAAACTTGTTCATTCTGAAGTGTTTTCAAAAATGCAATTTAACTGATATAACAAATAGATTTATAGATTTTTGTATGACAATTTTTATTATTTATATTTTCATATTAATTTCTTTTTCGTACCATTTTAATATAAAATTGAGGAATAAGGACAGTAAAAAGGATAAAAATATAATTTATAATAAAAAATATTCATTTAAGTATTAATAAAAATGTTAAGTTATTTAAAAAAAGATAAATAATGCTCATCAAAATACATTCTAATCCATTTCAAGGGATCTATCATCGCTAACAGACAAAACAATGATATATCAGTATCTATAAACCAAAGTATATAGAACGGTACGCGACAACTTACCGCAAAATTTAATTTGATGAAAATTATTTTTGTGATATTTCAAAATAGAGCAATAAAATAATAACTTAAATATATAGAAAACTCAACTTAAATATATATTTTTACGGAGCAAGACAATTAAGTCTTAAAAATTAAGTCTGGAAAATTAAATTTAGTGGTTTCATCGTGTTCAATTAACATTTAGTTTGACAAAATAATTTTACTACAATCATAAAATAATTTGAAGATAAAAAGATAAACAAAATCATGCGGCGAGTTGTCGTGCTTCGATATAGAAATGCGTATGTAATCATTACGCAATTACCGTCACATCTACAAATCAATCCAAGATCATGGAAAAGGAAAGGTATATTAATATTGTTCAACACTAAACTAGTTACTTAAATATTATTTGTAATTCATTATTTTTGTGACAGTCATTTTTAACAGTGAAATTAACAAAAAACTGAAGAACGTGAAAAGTTATTCAAATGTGTTTAAAAAAGTGATTTCAGTTTAAAAGGTGCATTTATAAAGATAGAAATTTATGTTTTCTTTTTGAATTGCAAACTTACTTATCACTTGTTATAGTTTTTTGATCATTTCATTTTAAAAAGTGAACTTTCAGACGTTTCAAGTGGATAAGAAGTAATTTATGTGCAAAGAATTTTGGAATGAACACATTCTTTACAGCCTCTAATAGCAACTCTCAGCCATGTTTTGGATTAGGATGAGTTGTATACCTTTGAACTCAAAAGGATCATTAGAAAAACAATAATTTCATATAATTATATTTTCAAAATTAAATATTTATTTTAATCACTTTGGTTTCCCTATTAATACGGATGTCCGTGGTCAAAAATTATATCACTTTTTTGATAATAAAATTATTTTTTCCAAATTTACGCCTACATATATTGGGTTGGCCAAAAAGTCATTGCTTTGTTTACTAAAAATATTTATTATCAAAAATGACATGGGTGCACAAATATTTTTACACGATATACTGTCAATTATTTTCAATCACTTTCTTCCACCTTTCCGGTAGCTTCATTATTCCTAATTCATAGAAACATTTGCAAAGCAAACATTTGTCAGCAAAAAAACCGTGTAGGAACGATTTGATGTCATCATCACTGACGAATGTTTTTCTGTTTAAGGAATTCTGTAGTGATTTAAATAAGTGAAAATCCGATGGGGCCAAGTCTGGAGAATGCGGTGGGTGCGGTAAAACTTCCAAACCCAGTGATAAGAGTTTCTGACGAGTGGTCAAACTTGTATGCGGTCTTGCGTTATGATGCTGAATTACAACTCCTTTTCGATTTGCCAAAATAGGACGTTCCTGTTGAATTGAATGAGCCAATTTCTCCAGCTGACCACAATATCTGTCTGAAATTGAGGGTTTCATTCCTCGGAAGGAGTTCAAAAAACACAACTCCTTTAAAATCCCACCAGACGGAAAGCATAACATTCTTTTGGTGAATTTCTGCTTTTGGGATCGTTTTGGCAGGCTCACCACGTTTTGTCCATGATCGTCGGCGTTCCACATTGTTGTAAACAATCCATTTTTCGTCACCCGTAATCAAGCGCTTCAAAAATGGATCACTTTGTTCTCGCTTCAAAAGGGAATCGCAAATGTCTATACGTTTCACCAAATGAATTTCATTCAGTTCATATGGTAAGCACATATCGAGTTTACTGACGAATCCAAGTTTCTTTAAATGACTTCCAACACTTGATTTGATATTTCCAGAGTCTTTGCAACTTATCTTGTTGTCATATGTGGATTAGATTTGATCAGTGCTGTTATTTTGTCGCCATCAACTTCAACTGGTCGACCGGAGCGTGGTGGATCTTTCAGATGAAATTTTTCAGAACGAAATTTATAAAACCAGTATTGATACTGTCGAAGTTTTAAGGAGTCACTACCATATACAAAACATATCTTCTTATGAGTGTGCACAGCGGTTTTCCCTTTGCGAAAATAATGCAACAAAACATGACGAATATGCTCATTTTGATTTTCCATTTCGAATTGACGGTAAAGTAATAAATTAAAACAAAATCAATTAATATTTTGTATAAACATCGTCTGAAAATTAATGTTTCAGAATATATAATTAAATTTAAATTTTATCACATCGTTTATTATTTTCAAGTTTTTTATTAGGACGTACTCAAAAACGCAATGACTTTTTGCCCAACCCAATAAATTAGCTAATTTGTTAAGATAATATCACTTTAGTTACTTATGGTGTAGTAAATTGTTTTTAATTTTATGATCACCAAATGATTAGTAATGTTTTTTATATTTAATTTGTATGAATTTAATATGAATATTTTTTGTTCAGTTTCATATGACAGATGATCATATTAAATGTATGGTTGATATTCTTTTGCCCAGTTGTATTTTTGCGATTTTTACAAAATGCAAATCTGAATTCGGGGCTGTATTATCTACAATACAGAAATTGGGCTGTATGTGTCCAGAAGTGGTCGTACCGGCATGCTTACAACTGTTTCATGATACTTCTAAGACAGTTTTAGAACCTCACAGAACTCTTAGCACGTTAGCAGTTGTATCTATGTTACACGTGCCATTACTCAATTCTAATGAACGTTATCCAGAAGGAAAATTGGCTGTATTTCCTTTAATGAGACAGCTCTTGACGTATATTAATATCAATGATCCACCCAAGTCGTACATTTCAGTTATCTGTTTTGGAAATCTCGGTAATTGCTTTTAATTAATAACTCAATTTTTCTAACATAATATTGAAGTTGAAACATTAATTTATGAATAATTATTATGAAAATTATTATTTTTCAAGTGTATTTTATGTAAAGTTTTCAAATATACACAAGAAAATATAAAATTATTAATTTCCTATTTATGTGACTTGAACTGAACATCTGTTATTATTCTATGAATATTTGTAAATAATTATATAAACATAGATGATAATATCCAGGATGTTTTCCTCTTCTAAATATTTCTTGAACATTTCCACACTTCCCTAACTTTATTAATGAATTAACAGTATAAAACACTCTAAATTTTTCTTTAAACTAGATACCTGTCAGACTGTGATTTTGAGTCATTATTTAATTTAATAAATTTGTTTAATTCAAATTGTTTTTGTATAACTTTGTGTTTCAATCTTATTAATAGATTTAGAAAAGTTTGTAGACAATTTTTTTGTAAAATCCTTTTTTCTAGTAATATAATGTTTTAGAATGGCCAACGCAATACTAGCTACAACACAGATAAAAGTCAGAAGGTGCAAGGTCAGGCCTATAGACGGTGCACAAGAATCTCTTAAACTATTTTAGTGCTGTCAAACTGTGATTTTGAGTCATTATTTAATTTAATAAATTTGTTTATTAAAATTTACAAAAAAACTCAAAAAAAGTGAACCAAAAACAAGGGAACAAATAAAAAAAAATAATGTAAATAAAAAATATGTATTAAAAAATGTTGAATGCAAATAATTTTCGTTTATATAATCACAATAAAAATTTTACACCAATTTGAATTTTTCGTTTAATTGTTACATTTTTCACATTTTCCAATCAAATTCACATATTTGATGTCGTGTTTCAATAAACACAGTCAACAGAATTCTCTGGTCGGTGTATTGAAAACTCCATTCAATAAATTCACAGTGGTTACATTCGTCAATGCACCGTTTCCAGGTATTCGGTCCGCGTCGTGCGCGGGTGTGATGGCGGCCCTTACAACATTTAAATTTAATTAATTTTTTATGTTCCCTTGTTTAAGGTTCACTTTTTTTGTAAGTTTTAATAAAAAAAAATTTTTATAATATTTAATGAAAGGTGAAAAATTGATAAATGAAAAAAAAGTTTATTAATTTTGATTAAATTTTTTTTAATAAAAATGTTGTGTGATTTACTACATCATACATACTAGCTTTACAATTTTTTTGAAATATAATTTCAATATGTAACATTAAATATAAGAAGTTTTTAAATTTTATCTATTAAATCATGTACTATTAAAATCTAGCGATCCCAAATAGGGTCACGACACATCGTTTAAGAAGCCCTCGTCTAAGACGTGGATTTAGTTGTTTTTGATGAATTAAAGAAACCTCTTAGATTGTTGACTAAAAAAGTCAAACGGAAATAATTTTCTTGCTTAGTCATTGTAAGATTTGTAAGTATAATTTATAAGATATTTTAATTCTCAACATTTAAATAATTATTAAATATCTATATCTATATCCATATTTTAAGAAACGGTTAAAAATAGAAATACTAAAAATATCCTCAAATAAATTCAGTTGTTTAAATAAACAGAAATTATGTGGAAAATTTTAAAGTTTTTCGATTGATAAATTATTTTGATCCATGCTTATTTCTTTTGTTATTTGAATGTCGGAAGAAACAGGAGACATTTATGCGACCAATGTCGTTCCTAACAGTCATAATTCAGTACAGAATGCCTTCCTGGCAACACTAGACAGACATGGACTTTTTGAAGATTATTATTAAGAACACCATTTTAACTTTTCATATTTTTATTTATACAACAATTTTGATTGTTCTTAAGACAATCTTTGCCAAAGCTTTCGTATGAGTGCATTCTAAACTAAATTCATTAATGACTTAATTCTTATTATTTTTTTAGTAAATAAAGAAATAAATAATTTATTAAAATATTTACTCAAAACTTATTATAAAAAAATTAAAATGATTATTAATTATTTAAAAAATATTAATTTGATTTATTTATTAAAAATTGTAAAAATTAATTAACATATTTAAAATTTTACCATTATTTGAATGTAAAATAAATTTAAACATTACATTTTTTTAGATAATAAGAATTAAAATATTAATCATCAATCTGGGTAGGAGAGACACAATTCCAAATCAACATACAACGTTTAAACACAAAACATTCAAAATATTCCTCACAGTTATGATTTGCGTTTGCTGGTAATAAGTCAGGTTATCTCTTATCAACTCATAACTTTCAACATTTAAAATTCATTTATAAACCCAACTTCTCGCTCACAATGACAATAAGACCAAGAAATGATTGTTTTCTATGATGCGCATGCTGATTTTGACATATTGTTAACATGCTGAACCACAAAATCTGTTTTTATGACGCAATGACATTTGTATCGAAATTCAATGTTGTTAGATTTGTACTGATCTGTCATTTTAAAGTTAAAATTTAATATGCATAACATGGGTAGCTAGGTTTTGCACAGAAAAGAGCCGAAAATTGAAAACTCAAAGTTTAGAGAGCCAGATTTATACCAATTTTAGTTCAGTTTAAATAAAAAATAAATTCAATTTATATGAAAAATAAATTATTCTTGAATACTGGCCGCATATTTCTGAAAATCATGCTGGTAAGTTGTTAAGAATATACGAATACCTTTCATTAGGTGTTCATTTTTTAGTTTTTTTAACGATATTTCGATTTAATAAATGTTGTCGAATACAACGATTCGTAGGAAAATGTTTCGCCCAAAATGAAATAATTCTACAGGTATGGTCTTTCTATCATTTATGAACTACATCTACTAATACTATCATTTCTAGAACTACTTTACTTTTACGTTTCGATTTATTGTTTGAAAACAATAATACTTCTTTAACTTTCGCAAGAGCCATTTAGAGAATTCAGAAGAGGTATATAAGAATAGTAAAAATGAAATTTGTATATAACATAATTATTGCCATTAAAATATTTACAAATAAACTTTAAAAAGATGACAATTTTTTATTAAAAACAATTGAACGTCATTAAAAAATATATTTGTTGATAATATATTTCGATAATATATAATTTGTTAAGAGTTATCGATTAGACTTATCGTTTATTTCTTATATAAAAGCAATAAAAAAGAAAATAATCAGGTATCTGATGATGACAGTTAAACCGTCGAAATATATTATCAAAAAAATATTTTTAAATGGCGTTCATTTGTTTTTATTAAAATTTTTATTTGTTAAATACCAAAAACAAATATGAAACTTTAGCAGGATTAACTATCAAATAAAAGGATAAAATAACTATATGAAACATAATTCTGGAGTAGCAAAAACTAAAATTCCTGAGATGTATTAAAAATGTAAAAGGATGTTCTTTAAATCTGCCACCAACTATACAGAAATAAGGAGTACGGAATACACTTGGTTTTTAAATAATTTAAAATAACGAAATTGAAGAATATTTGATTGTATTCATTATGATTATATAAACTTAAAGGTACATAGAAAGAAAAGTTTCTATAAAATGATTTTTTCGCTCATTTACCTTTGTATATAAAACAATTTGTATATCTCAATAATTTTTATTCCCTTGTAATTTTCTGATTTATTTATTTTTCATTCCCGAAAGCGGTTTATTGTGTATTATTTATTTAAAAATAATTGTCAAAATTATAATTTAATCCTTGCTCAGCAAACATTCTCTGGATAGAAGACCTCAGTGAGAAGGCCAATGATCCAACCTTATCTCCATTTGAAAAAGAGGTGGCTTTGGCAACTGCTCAATTCGAAGATTTAGTGTTACAGTTTTTTGATAAATTGTTTGAGATCATCGAGATTGGATTCTCTGAATCCGAAATGATGGAAGTAAATCATTTATGATCTCAATTAAAATTATTGAATTGACATCTTTAGAGTCAAAAGAACTCTGATTTCCGAGCTGAAATGCTAATTGATATTATTGTGATGACCATCCCAAATATATGTACATCGATTTCTCGACAAGTTCTCGATAAGTCTATTGACTTTGTTTTTTCCCATTCTTTTTTGTCAGAATCTATTCAACAATTTTTCTCTGCTGTATTTGGGTGCCTTTTAGAAAGAGAAGAATTAAGCGAATATGGAAGACAGAGTTTTATGCCAAAATATATGAGATATTTACGAGGCTTAGTAAAAGGTAATATATAATTATGTTCAAAGAAAAATCATTTCTTTTAAAGAGTGTTCATATGTTAATAGAAACTTTCTTAAAAAAATATTTATATATGAATAATTAGCAATAGGGTGAAGATTTTTGACTTTTTTTCTCAAAAATTAATTCAAATGGCACAATTGAATAAACTTTTGCCTATTAATGATTAAAAGGATGTTTAATCCATTAAGATATAGAAAAGTTCATGTACCAACTACATACAAAAACATACATCGAAGCTTTGTATAAATTATTTAGGATCAAAAGAAATTGCAAAGACTCAAATCCCTAGAATGGCTACCTCAATCGTTGGATGCAAATCCGATCGAACTGTTGTTGGAATGCCCATTGGTACGGAAACAGCGTTCAACTAACGAATCTGACTTGTGTAAATGTCTACCACAGGCTTCGCAACGATGGCGACCAGAAAGACTATAAATTATTTGCAAGAATGCCCATAATTTGTGGGGCCATTGTCAAATCAAAAAGGCATAATATTGATGAAAAATGTTTGTATTATGAGGGGCTCATTGGTCGACAGTGCGATCGCGTGAGGGTTGTCTCCGATGAGCCGCCCCATAATTGCATTGGATTGAGTGGTCCACGATTTCTCCATCTTATCCAGAACCTTGGAAAGCAACTGTTAAAGAATTACCGAAATCGATGTAACCATCGATCCGACCGAATTTATTTCTTTTCAGATATTTCATGATTCTGTCGACATGGATTCGTTTCACGCCCTTTTTTATCGTCGCCACTTCTTCCGGGAAACACCAGTCGGAATAATTGTCTTTAGGATCTGTCGGCTCCCATAATGGTGATAATAGATTTGAAATTGAGTGTGCTTATCGTTCTAATTTAATAATTATATGAATTGAAGAGAGAAAGATTTTTTTTGTCAACAAAAATGGTCAGCTTCAATTTTTACAAGATTGTCATTGAAAATGACAAATCAGTTTTACTTTTTTAAAAACACGCATAATAATCACAGTATTCAAACAAATTATATGTCGATTGCAGTATTTTTTTCTTTTTAAAATAATATATGCTAGAAATTGTTTTCTTTCTGAAAAGCTGATGTTTTCTCTTATTTAGATTAAGTTTTTTATAGATACAAATACTATATATATATATATATATATATATATATATATACAGGGTCCCCTCGTTAACCGCTCCTCTTTAAACCGCCACCCTCGCTAATCGCCAAGAAATTTCTGAAACCGTTTTAAACACAATTGAAAACCTCTTTAAACCGCTATTCCCTCGACGTCCGCCAACCGCCAATACAAAATATGAACAAAAACCGCGTTAAACCGTCAATGTGAGAGTAATTTTTTTGTCTCGAATTGGCAGGTGTATATAATGTAATTGACTGATGTACTGTTTGCTGAAGATTTGTAAGATCCCATTTGAGAAAAAAAGGTGGAGATCAAGGAAATTAGAATTGTATATTAATGTTGTCAAATGAGCTACCGATGCCTTGAAAAATATGAATAAAATATTATAATTATTATTAATCGTTTGGAACATAGCAATTTACCTTTAATCACAAACTATTTTAAACCAAAATAAACAGTATTGATTTAACACAAATACAAGATTTTCTGGTGTAAATGGTTTTGAACTGTTGGTGATGTGAATAGTCACTAAAAAATAACATGACATTTGGGGGTTCATATTGAAGAAATAATTTAAAAGTTGGTTCAAGACCAAAATCACTTCCATTAATAGATTTTATAAAACGTCAGAAATAAGTAAAACTAATGATATTAGATAGCTATATAATTCATTGAAACCTCAATAAGCCGCCAAATTATGGTGGTTCAAAGAAGTTTCGTTAAACCACCATTTTTTTCTGGAACCAATTGTGGTGGCATAACTTGGGGAATGCGTCACGAATGAGTACAAAAAACAACTGTTCTGTTGTAAATAATATTTCATCAGAATATGCAACATACATTGCGAAATTCATTTTGGCCAGACTTCATTTTGACTTTGGCCAAATTAGCATGGCATTCATGGCGTTAAACAACTTATTAAAATAACAAACTTTTAAACTTCATATTATAAAAAGTCCTTTATTATTTATTTGGAATATTTAAATATCGAAAACACAAAACTAGATTTATAAAGTTCTTTGTAATTCAATGTGAATAACCTAGGTTAACTTTTTTTCAATCATATGAAATATTCGGAGTTAAACTGTTTTTGAATAGTTTTAAACTTTTTTGTTCATCTAAGTATTATTTTGTACAATTATTCCTCCAAAATTTAGAGAGGTGAGCAACCTTTTTAATCAACGGCCAATTTAAATTTTAAGTTTTTGGCGGGCCACACATAAAGTAGCACTTATTAATAATTTACTAAACTTTAGTTATAATAAACATTACAATAAAAAAACATAAGATTTAAAAAAGTAATGAATTTATGAAAAATTCATAATGCAAAATAAAAACAATCAAGAGAAGAACTGAAAAGGGATTTTATTTGATTTTTTAAGGATAAATTTGATTTGTTCGACACGAGCTCATCAATATCAACCAGAATCGATGACGTAGCTACATGTACGCAGCTTTCTAATCGTGCATCAGTGGTCATTTTGATTAATTTCAAGGTTGAAAATAATTGTTTGTAAAGATACGTAATTCCGAGCAGAGACATCAATTGCTTTGTATTTTTCGTAAAAATCGATAATTTCTCAGGGCTCATAAAATTTATAAACATTACAATATTTACTGAGAAAAACACATTTTTAAATCGTTATTATTCTGCATATCAATCACTTCCATTTGCAAGTCCACGGGAACTGTATCCACATCGATTTAAAATGGTGAGGAAAACATTTTCATGCAAACCGATGTCTTCTCAACTTTAAACATTTCGAATCGTAATTGAAATTCGTTGATTAAAATGTCTATGTACACATACACACATTTTTCAAATTTTTTTAACGGTTAAACTTTAAACTAATTTTTCGATGAAATTATATGAAATAGACATAGGAGGGATAAAAGAGTCGATAAAATAAATTTAATTTTTGAAATTCTTGGCGGACCGCATAAACATTTGTAACGGGCCGCAAGTGGTCCGCCAGTTACGTGTTGCTCACCCCTGCTCTAAATTAATTATTCGTCACAAGATCTATCTACACTTGTTAATGATTGAAACCATTTTCTAGATGATTGTATGATGTTACATGAAAAAGTCGATTTCAAATTGGTTTGGCTCACCAATCTACTGCCAGGATTTATCAAATCAAATACTTTCCCACAATTAGTTGATGATCTTTTAGAAATCTTACAACGATTATCAGAGGCTCAATGTCCAGATGCATCTAAGATACTGAATCTTCTTTTGACTTATTGTTTTAATTATTGTACGAATTTAAATTCGACATTGAATTTCATTACCAAGATAAAGAATAAAAACTTTCATCTTAATTCATGGTCGGGTTTGATATATAAAACGGAACTTTTCACCTCTGACTTTTATCATTTACCATATTTTAAGCCCGGTGATGTTGAAAAACAATTCGTTGATACAATTATATCCCGCTTTATTGTACCAAGTATTTCTCGATTGGAGGAAATCACTAAAATTATACGAAAAGAAAAAAGTGATAAAATTGCTAATAAAGAACTGAGATCCATTTGCAATATATTAACAGTAGTGTGTTATTGTGATTACAATTATCTCGAAAGTACTGATAATACCGATTTAGATCAGTCAATTATTAGTTCGCTATGCAATGGCGTAATTTCTCTTCCGCCTTCTCCATTTCCAAAACTTGAGGGATCTAATAAGGTTCTATATTTACCAGATTCAAATTTTACGTTGCTTGAAAGTATCAAAATCGCAGCTAAAAATGCACTGGAAGCTGTCCATCAGTCAATTAGTAGCAAAAATAGTGTTTTGCAATTACCTGTTACTATTAAAGATTTGGAAAATTTATTTCAATTGATATACAGATCTCACAATTTTCATTGTGGTACTTTGTTTACCGGTCAAAACAAATCATTTCTTGATCGTCGATTTGAATCATTTGTTGATCCGGTTTGTCGTTTAAGTAATACCGCTTTAAATTGGCTGTTGACTCTCGATGACTGGCATCAAAGACGTTACAGGTGCTCACAAAGAGTGACCTCCAAAGACGTTATTCATATTGTTGATGTCCTATTCTTGTTTCTGAGTCAGCCTCATTCCTCTCTTCAAAATAAAGCGGTTCAGTGTATTTATTATTTGACAAATGGATTTCTTCAACTCGATGAATATATTATTCATAAGTGCTTCATGTTATTTGAAAACAATGCACCACAAATTGATGAGCATACTCATAGTGGGCTTTCACAACTTCTGCTCAAGATTTTCGAGAATAAAAATTCTTTTGAAAGTATCAGTTTTGTATATAAACTCGTTCCAATATTTGTCAGTCTTGGTAAATCTGTACACGTTGATATCTCGTCGAATCGGAAGTTACATTCGAAAATTTTCGACAGCCTTATTCAACTAATGAGTAAGTTTGATTTATCCGTTCAAGAATCCATTCAGTTTGAATTTTCCCCAATTGTCGATCGATTGTCTCTCGATCTCAGCGGACTTACAAATTCATCAACTGTTGGGAAAAGTGAAATTATTAAAGCTCGTAAAGATCTGTATTTGCATTGCCTTGAACATTGCTTTTCTCTCTATTTGACTTCTACGCCTGTGGATGATACTCCACCATTCGTTAAGTTGTTTCTCTCAAACTCTCTCAGTACCACTACAACTTGGCAAAGTCTGTGTCAAATGTCCACGATACTTCCTTTACATACAGAAATACCAATACCAATCAAATTCCTGGAACTGTTTCTCCTGATTCTGTTTAGTCCTTCGAAGGTAATTATCTCTTTTAAATATTTATATAGATAAAAAATTAAATTCTTTAGTAATATTTTTTTAATGAATTTTATTTTTATAATATTTTACATTTTAATTTAATATTATTTATTTACTCGAAAAAAGATAATTGTTGAGTACGAGGAATTGATCAATTGTTATTTCGCTGATCAAGATTTAAATAATTAAAAATTTAAAACAGATTTATAAAAGACTAAATCTATGTAAAAAAAAATTTTAATTTTGAAAATTTACGTCAAAAATTTAATTTTCGGAAAATTTCGAATTAAAGTAGGTTAATTATGATTTGAATAGCGACTTACTGGTTTTCGGCCGTTTTTTCAACTTCAGTACATGCTTCAACTCCGGAAAAATTCTACCGGAGTTTATGTTTACATAATTTAGAAACTCATAAATAATTTACTTATTAAAAAGATTGGTGTTAATATTATGAGAATTAAAAATGATGCGTTCATAGATGCAGTTATAAAGATATGTCGATATAATATTACAGTAATAGTCAACCTGGTCCATAGTAGTGGGCGGAAGGGAGCTTTTGGTCGCGGTAGGATTTTTTCCGATGTAAAAAGATTTGTCCTGCTAGTTTAAATATAGTTGTTTTTTAAAATCAATATGCCAGGTATTGTTAAAAATTAGGCTTATTCAATTTCCTGCTTTTCAAATATACGTTACGTTTTAATGTACAAAGATTCACAGGTATAAAGTCTTGAATAATGCGTGTAGGTGTTTATTGCTTCTTTCTATTCTTATAAATAGGAATTTTTACTAAACATCACACAAAAGGAGTTAAAAGCACATCGTTTGCTATTATAATATTTTATAATATAACAACTTAAAGAAACTTAATATGAAATGTACTCCGAATTTCGTCTTTTCTTATGCACGTTCGGAATTAGCTTTATCCGGTTTAGATAAAGAAACCACAATTCATGTATTTAAAGGAATAATAGGTAAAATATTTCAATTTAGGTGCGATACTGTGTTTATAAAGTACTTTGTTATGATGCAGTAATTTGTTACACATCTTTTTCTAGTGTACAAAAATATTGTATTTGTATACTTTAATTTTTTTCAACACTATAAATATTTAAATCTACCAACTTTAACAACAATCTATATTCTCGAACAGATGGGCGGTAAGAATATTTTATAACCAATAGAGATAAAAAAGTGAACGGTAGATATGATAACCTAACCCCTGAATTATTGGATATGTAAATAAACTTTTTAGATAATGTTTCTTTTCCTTCCAATGATTTAGTTGTAGTAAGTTTATTAATTGTGAATGGTTGTGTACCTAGGTACCAAGTTTCTTATAAGAGATTTAATCCTAGTAACACTTTATGTGATTATGTACGTATACATTGTTTTTAACACAAAAATGAATAGATGATATAAATTCTTAAACGGCTTACATAAGTTGAGACAAAATGAATTTATGTTAGAAGTATTTTTTTAAATTGTTTTTAGGTGATGGTGATTGCAGTATAAATACAGTGGCTTGCACTTAGTATTATGTAAGTGACATAATACTAAGTGCAACGATAGTTCCGAAAATTTTCTGATGGAGATGAAAACCTTGAAGATGAAGAAGGTCGTGGTCGTCCAGTTGCTGTGAACAACGACAATTTGAGGACAATCGTGGAAAGAGATCCCCGTACAACAATCAGAGAACTTGCAGATGGGTTGGGCATTAGTCATTTAACAGTCCTGGATCATTTAAAACAACTTGGAAAAATAAAGAAACTTGATAAATGGGTTCCACATGATTTGAATGAAAATCAAAAGAACCGACGCTATGAAATTTGTTCTGTCAATCATCTTCGCAATAAAAACGATCCATTTATTGATCATATTGTTACCTGTGATGAGAAATGGATCCTGTATGATAACCGACGTCGATCTGCACAGTGGTTGGACAAAGATGAAGTACCGAAACACTTTCCAAAACCGAAACTAACACCC
>MQRK01224761.1:124643-135781 GCA_001938485.1 Girardia tigrina
TGTTTTAAAATATTGTATTGTCATCGGAAGCAAGCCTGTATAAAAAAATTCAGCTCAATTGGATGACTGAAAGTGGTCGAAAAATCAATCGCAAGATTTGTTCCAGACAAGAAAGCAAGGTAATAAAAACGTGGTAAAAACTGACTATTTTTCATGTTTAAACATTACAATCTAATTGTGTATTGATTGTCATATGTCTTCTCCAATTTGGAAAACATTTGCTCATCTGGAACATGGCGCAATGTTAGGCACTGTATAATGTTGCGATATTCCATGGCACAGAATGTCAAAATCTCGCAAATGTGAATGTAAACTGTAATTATAATCTAAAACTCACTATACAAATTAAATCTATAATAATATAGTTGCAAGAATAATTTACTTCATGACAAAACAATATTTCCTTCCTATATTTTCTATTTCGAAAAATTAATTTTGTAAACATCTATTAATTAAATCGAGTAGGAAATCTGAGTTATTTTCATCGTTTATATTTAAATAATCTATATTGATCCTGATAATAGAAAATCCATTTTACATCAGATATATGTTATAAATGGGAAATATTTATTATAGTCTAAATTTAATTAATTTGCATACTTCGTTTTAAATGTATTTTTTTCATAATTTATTTCCCTCTTGTATGTACAAATTTGTGCTATTTTCATCGCATTTTGAATGATGTGTTAAACATTGAAAGTGAATTTAAAATTAAACAGATCAAAGGTTTTCGAATATCTGCAAGTAAACTTTAATAACTTGATTTTTTGTTTAATAATGCTCAATATTCATTATCAACACTTACAGTGTTATTCCAAAATATAAATTTTTTATTAAACAATATAATTTTTTTTTATTCAAAATAAATTCATATCTCCAAAAGATGAGATATCGATCCATCAGAAAAGAACTTCTGGAAAGATAAATAATGAGAGCCTTGTAATGAAAGATTTGTTATAGGAAATCTTGATTTTCTGCCAGCCATAATTGTGGAATTTAAACTTTATATATGAAATACTTATTTAGAATTTGAATTTATTACAAATTGTAAATCAATCAGATCAAACAAGCAACCTAAAATAAATAAAAATAATTTTACTATAAAAGTATTTTTATTTGTTTTTGGTTGTTTGTTTGATCTGATTGATATACAATTTGTAATAAATTCAAATTCTAAATAAGTATATCACATAGAAAGTTTAAATTTCACAGTTATGGCTGGCAAAAAACTAAGGACTCTCATTAAAAATGAGACATAAGGTATAATTCGGGAACAACTAAATAATGGCTGTACTGATAAAACAATTTATTAACCTTATCTAGTAATACATTTTATGGGTTGTCAAACAAAGAAATCGAACTGTAACGAATAATTAAACTTAATGGGAATCAAATCTTTTATCTAAAATCAATGTGCAAACACCATCTTCAACTTTAATGAAAGTATTTCTAGAATTTAGTAATTACGCAATGACTTCTTTACTTTGTAAATCTTTTTCTATGTCGATAAAATAAGTGTTTTAAAAATGTAAATAAATTGCTTGGATCTCTCATAAATGCAAATATATCACAGTTAATTTTGTCTTATAATGAAAAAAATTGTCAACATTTAAATTGAAATTCTATTATTTCATATTATTTTAATAATTGTTGTAGTGAAATAACGAGAAACAGAAAGTTACTAAATTGTATTGAATCACCATACGGGTTTTTCACGAAAAACAAAAAATATAGATCAGTACTCACTGCAATGAGTATTGGGTATTAAAATCTTTAAACTTAAATATTTACTTTTTAAAACACACATCTATAATCTTTAATGGTTAATCTGACTCCAACTAATCAGTAAGGACTTCCAACATAAATACAGGGGTGGCCATAAGTCGCTTTACCCAGTTTTAATAATAATACACACACAATAAACACAATAATAATAATAAACTGGGTAAAGCAACTTATGGCCACCCCTGTATATAAATAATGAACACAAATTCTTTTATGAAACTTTATTTTCAAATAACAAACATCAACACGTCAAAAATAATAATAATTCAATGCTTTGATGACAGAACACAAATACAAATCAAAATTTCGTGCGAGTTAACAGATTACAGTAAAAACTGGGAATGTCCAAAACGAACGATAACTTTTAAATTAATTAAAGCCTTGTTCTCCCATACGGGATACTTATGGTTTTATACAAATTAACAAAAATATATTAAAGAACAACTAGTAATTTTACTTGACTTCCCTTTTTGTTTAGTCGTTAAAAGAAATTTTTGTGGCGAACTAAAAGCGAATGACGTAGTGAATACATTGGTAAGACATCCGTAAGAAGCAGTACATCTGTTTAGAGGTATACATCACTATATTCCCCAAGTGTTTGGCATTTGAAAGCTTGCCAGACATTTTGTGCATGTTGATAATCAGCATTACTAATATCGGTGTCATTAAGCTTGTTTTAAAATGCCTCTTTAGTTGGCAATGTTGTTTCCTCCAGCGGTCTCCATGATGTTATGTAGTCATAGGGGAATACTTCTTTTCTTTTAACCAAGTCAAATGTATTTGGGAAGAACTTTTAGTTTCCTTCAGTTCATCTGCTGGAAGATTCTTGACAAGGCTCTCCAGTGATGATGACATGAACCGGAAACTATCGATGAATCGGAGCTTAATTCTTCCCACACGTTTGGTAAATGTGATGTATTTTCCTCACTATTTGTAATAATATCTTTATTCCTTTTGAATTTTCCCAGTTCTCTTACTATGAAATGGGAGGAATGTTTTGAATTGTGTGTTTATATTGTGCATGTTGTATGTTGATTCGGATTGTGCCTCTCCTACACAGATGGATGATTGATATTTTCTTTGATTCCTACTATTTAAAAATAATTTAATTTAATTTTAAAGTAAAAAGATTTTAAATAATTATTGAATGTATTATTTATTTTTTAATGTAATTTAAAATTTTAATATATTAATTTAATATGTTCTTTTTTTAAAAAATGTTTAGATTTAATTTCAACCAATTAGATTCTTTATAATTAATACTTTTTATTAACAGATTTTCATTTATTGAAAATAATTAGTTTGAACTCAGAAATATATTGATCAAGAGAGATGTCAAATAGTGAATGTGCTTGTAATATTAATAAATGTTGTAAACCTCATATTGAAGTTGTTAATACATCCCTTTTTCGAAAATTTTGATTTGGAATCTGAATGTACGTATATGGGTTACTATTCAAGTGCATCAGCACTTTTTTGATATTCTGCTTCCTTGTACATCTAAAATCGATGTGCATTTTGTGTAAATTTGCACATTATGCTAATTATGGGAAAAAGTAATCAATATATAGATATTTTAATTGCACATTCAGATAAATTATCAAAATGTACATTAAAAACATGATATCGCTTTTTGACACTAGTACTTTTGAAAAATTTTATGTATTGATTTTTGCCCTTTTGCACATGTGCAACTTAAAAAGCACTGTGCTAGTACATTTAAAATGTGCGGCACAATGTGCACTATCGATTAGCACATCTGGGCACAGTGCAGTGATCGATTAGCACTTTTTTCTACGGTTGCTAGGTCATGGTTGCTATGTATATGGTAACCGTTACCATGGTTACAACCGACTTGACTCACTGTAACAGTTGCTAATAAAAAATGTCCCTTGGTTACCGTTGCTATGATAACTAAGATCTTGGTTACCGTTACCAAGTGAACCGGAACCATTGCCATGGCAACGGGTGACCCCCCGGGGCAAGGTGGTAACGAACATACATTTTCCCCCTAAGGAGAAAAATAGACATTGTTCAACACAGTCAATGAATAAATCAAGTGTGAAAGAGTTGTAATTAAAACAAAAACAATTTCCATTTATTTATCATAAATATTACTACAACTACTTCGGGTTAAACGTGAGTGATAAAACTACATAAGAGAAGAAAGTTATCTAAAGTCATCTAAACTTTAAAACACTTTTGTAAGATCGGTTGAAATAATTCTCGAAATCTTTTTCTCATTTTGGAAGTTGATAAACTGTACAAATAAAATTTTAAAGAATTATTGCTTATAGAAAGAATTATAAGAGCATTATAAACATTTCTATTTGCGAAACGATTTTTAATTCTTGTCAAAGGAATGCTGTCGGTTATAAAATATATCCCTACTGGAAAGTTACTGATAAGGTGATAAATCGAGGCCACTAATACCATTTTGATTGTAAATATTGGAGATTGGGAATCGGCATTGCTATCAGGTTGAGTTTTTTGAGGTTTATTGGTATTGGTGGTCTTGTTGAGTCTATATTTGAGCTCCGTGAACAAAATCTTCGTCGTAACGAAAATAATAAAAAATGGAAATGCTATAAAAAATATCATATCTAAAATTCCGGATATTAGATTGTTTATGTCTGTGTCATACATGGTATTTATATTTTTAGCCACTGCTAAGCAAAGGATTATTAAACAAACAATTAATCCTTGTCTTTTAGCTAAACTTCTTATAAATGTATTTGTGGGCCACTTGACCAGGGTGACCCTTTCAAGAGAAATCGAACAAAAAAACCACACTGAACAGTCAAAGCTAATATAAGTTACTAAACTATGAATCATAAAAAAGAGTGTGCTAATTGATCTAATATCAAAATCGAAGTGAATTAAAATGTAATATCGAGTCGAAGGTACCAACAGAACCATAATATCCCAGAATCCTTGAGCAATAAATAATATTTTTGTAAAGGTTCTCACTCTTTTTTCGTGATGTAAAATTATAATATTAATCAAATTTCCAAAAACACCCAAAATGATTAAAGCGATCAAAAATATTTCGATAATATTATTAACGACAATAAAATATCTCGGATTCTAAAATTACAAAATATATATAATTAATCCCAAATCAATTAAAACAAGATGAAATATGAAAATATTATATATTTTACATAATGTTCATTGGAAACATTAACAGAGTCAAATCGGTTTCCAAAATTGAGAAATATTTTAATAAAGTAAATAATTTTTATTACTAACTTCTTAAATGTTTATCGAGTATTAACTACTAAAATTTAGGTGACTTTTGCGAAATGATTTATATGTAATTTGTTTTAATAAATAAATCAATGTGGGCGGCTAATGTAAATTTCTAGTAAATAAATAATCCGTTTTCAACACGCAACAATTTGGTAGCCAAGATGGTAATTCCGAAAATTCCTGAATAAGTGGTGGTGGTTAATGTACGATTCACAACGCTGAATGCCAACCCGTCAGCGTAAGATTTCGATTATTTCTTCGAATATTTTGGTAATGAACTGGTGTTGAATCAATCGCCAGAAAATCATAAACTCCTTTATCTGCAAAATCATTTGGGTCGCGATAGGTTTAACATATTCAAAGGCCTGCCGGATCCTAAAGACATAAATCCATTAGAACGTTTGTTGGTATATTTTAAACAAAGTGTATTAGCGGAACTTCGTGGTTTATACTGTGCAGTGCAGCTACCTACGGAAACAACTACGGAGTGAGCATTCAGGTTATTTCGGTTGTCCCAGAAGTGTACTTTCTCCAAGGAGCACTTTGAGCCAGCAATTATAGATGTGTTAGCAATTGTCTTCATCCACAAAGGTCTGGCGGAAAGACTTATGAACATGGATGTTCAACAGTTGTCATTTGCTGTGGCATAAGCACAAGCTGAAATAAGGGAAAGAGCGCGATGAAATGTCACTGGAAAAACTGATCGAATCGCAGGTATACAGACGAAAGGTTCACGTTCCTATAATGGTATGGGTCAAAAAACATCAAATCTTAAGCAGTACTAGAAAAGTCTAATTGTAGTCGCTGTAATGAGTCGCATATGGAGAATAAATGTCTGCATTTGGGAAAACGTACTTTGGATGTGAATGTTTGGGTCACTTCAGAGCGCAGCTCTGAGGCCAAAAAGCCAACAGAAATCGTTCGAATGACTTTTACAGTTAGTTAGAGTAAATGGTTGTTTTAGAATATTAAAAAAAAATTAAATTAAAAATTTAAGTTTAGAAATTTTAAGAATTAGTTAATTTAGTTTTCTGTAATTAGAAAAGTGTAAATTAAAAAAATGTAATTATTATTGGCATTGTTTCAATGCATTATTTTATATAGAGTTTTCGTAACTAATAAAAATTTATGCGATTATTGATTTTTTAGCGCAATTGAAAATAAAATAAAGGAGAACTCATCTACCGAAATAGAATCCGAGAGTTTTAGAGAAATCTTACGACGAAAACACGAATATAAAACCGACGAATATTTTAATGATATTCGACAAGAGATGCGTCAATTATCAGAGTACGCAAAGCACTGCTTCTTCTTTGGGATAAGCAAAGTCGACTCGAACGACATTAAAATCGAAATTATTGAAGAAAATCCAAGAATTTCGAATATCTCTATCAATTTCCGAATCGAAAACCGAAGATGAAAGACAAATCACAGAATTCTTACTGCACCAGACGGGAGTGGTACTGCTGCTGCCGGGAGATTAAGCTAAGAACGCCGAAATTTGCGAAGGAAATACGGCCCTCTTTAGGACCAAAATTAATGATTGGACAGTAAATTTCGATAAACATTTTGATAACCAGAAAACAACAACAGGACATGAGTTGTTGAACTCTGGGCGTGGCTGCCGCGCTCAACCTGCAGCTCTGCGATCAATGGTTATCAAATTGAATTAATAATAATTTCTTGTGCAATTAGAACCAAAGACAATTAATCTCTGAACATGGACAGGTGAAGTGAAGGTCAAAAGAGTTTTTTCCGCATCAGTTGAACATGGAGAGGTACAGTCCCACGCAGAAATTTTCGCGACTGCTCAATGAACATAACCTCTGATTATCTATGACGTAGCCAATAAGCTGGGTTTAATTGGTATTGTGGCTCACCTATCTTCTTGCAAGGAAATCTACCTGGCACGAAATACCCAAATGAAGCTCAAAGTATCTTTGTACATTGATGAATTCCTTTATAGACTGGATCACCCTGCTTCGAAGATGCTGACTCAGCCTTTTTGAATTATTCTAAAAGACGATGCTAAACCAATCAATGTTCCTCCAAGACGAATTCAATGGCAAATAGCGAAAAACTCAGAAAAGTAAGAACTGAGTCATTTTGAAAAATCTGGCATTATCAAACAGGTGCATGGATTAGTAGAATGGTATTCTTCCATAGTGTTAGTGAGCAAGAAAAAAGAAGACCTCCGTCTGTGTACAGATCTTCGCAGGCTAAATCAAGCTGTAATAACACAAGCTGTAGGCAAATACCTACAGTAGATGAAATAATTATGAAAATCGGGAAACCGAGTTACTTTATGACATTGTATATGGGAAATGGGTACTTACAAGTAGAGATGGAAAAAATAGACTGAAACTTATTATCATTTGAAACACCGTTTATAAATTATCGGGGGTTACGTCTTCTCTTCGGTTTAGCAAGTACACCGATGATATTCCAGGACAAAGTCTCAGACATTTTGGATGGTTTTCGCAACGTTTTCTTTTATCTGGATGATATTATGGTCGCCACAGAGATTCTTTATGCTCACATGAAAACTCTAAAAATTGCGTTAGAAAAACTACTATCAGATTATGGAAACGTGTAATGACGAGGCCCATAATCTGTTGAGAACTTGCACGTTTGTGCTTGTACGATGACATAATAAGTCTGCTACTAATAAGCTTTATGAGCTATCAGCCTGGGTTAGTGCCGCACGAGTAATCGTAAGCTGCCACTTAAATACTTAAATGAGAAGTTGTGTTTTTGGGATATCGGGGGTCAGAGAACGGGTTTGAAATAAATGATGACGACAAAGCTTTTGTCCATGGATGCACCAAGGATACCAGAGGATTGTCAGAAATGCATGGGATTAGTTGGTTATATTGGGTCTGCAAATGTACCACACTTCATCACTGTTGCTAGTCATTTGTGGAAGCTATGTACCGACTCAGTATGGAATTGGAACTCTCAAGCACAGTCTGCATGGAAGAAGTTACGATCAGCTATTCTTCATATAAAATCAATAGCTAGGTTTGATGCAAAAGAAAGTAATGGTACAACCAGATGCTTCAGGGTTGGTATTTGGTACTGTGTTACTTCAAGATGGTAGACCAGTTTTACATGCTTCACAAAAACTCACAGCTCCAGAAACTAACTACACATGAATCGAGAAAAAAACGGAAGGTGCTTTATTTGCAATGCGTAGATTTCGCATGTTTTTGTTAGGCCATGAATTCGAGATGCAAACAGATCATGAACCTTTGGTAGAAAAGTTCGGATGATATATCAACAAAAGTGAAAAGACTACACTTATCAATGGAGAAATTCAAACCAACCTAGGTTTTTAAAAAAGAAAGAGAAAATACTTTAATGAATGCTCTGTCAAGACTGGAAGCTTCTATGGAAGATAATATGGAATAAAAAATGCAAGTTATTTTCTCCATATCAAGTCCTACTGTTAATCTTAAAGAAATTACCTTAGCTTCAACACATGATACTGAATTAATAGCACTTAAACAAGCATTGCTGCATGATAATTTTCCGAGCTCTTTTTAAAGATATACTAATATACGAGAGGAGCTAGCTGTTTTACCGGTAGACCAAATTTTGTTATCACTAAGGGAAATCAAATAGTCACACCTAAACAACTGCTTCGAAAAATTCTGGATATGGCACATAATACTCACATAGGATCCGCAAAAATGGTCTCAATTCTTTGAAAAACAATTTCCTGGCCTGGTTCTGCCAATGATATCGGCGAGTTTGTGCGGTAATTTGATGTATGCCAAAGATTAGAGGATCAAAGTCAATGAACTACTATGAAAGCGGTACCCAGTATGGTCTCATAGCCAGGTGAGGTGATGGAAGCAGATGTGATTTGACCTTCTGAATTGGTGGATTGCCAGTAACAACAATCGATATTCATAATCAATGCCCAACAGTCTTGTTGGTCAAGCAAGAGTCAGGAAAGAAAGTTTCGCGTCCTGAGGGCAATTTTCTCTATGTTTGGAGCTCCAAAGCAATTGATCAGTGACAATTGTACTTTTTTCAGATCTAAAGAACTGGAGCATTTGTTACAACACTTTGGTACTGAGCATTTCTTCATAACATTTTATTAACTGCAGGCAATGCCGTTGTAGAACGGATGCGTCGAACCTTCAAACATCAATTGATGAAAGTCAAGGAAAAGTAACTATGATTCTTTTGAGGGGCTGATTAAAGCAGTTTTGTTTGGTATGAGGGTCACATCATGTGAAACGACGGGTCAGACTGCTTTCCGTTTGATTTTCAGTCGTCCAAAATCTATTTGCGGATGTAAATCCTGAAATACTTGCGCAAAGTTTAGAAAAGCGGTATTCAAAGAAGCGTGGATAGACTTGTTGAGTAAAAAATGATAATAATGTGACTCAGTCTGAAAGTGTGTCAATAATAGAATCGCAAATAAAGGAACCAAAAGTTACGACATTGAGGGTGATATAACAAGCGTTGGAAGCAAGTGTGAGAAGAAACTCGCCTCGAGAAGCCAGAACCCAAAGACTACATAAATTTTTGTGAAGGAAGAGGAAATTTTGAGAACTGATTTATATTTTATTTGTTTTAATAAATAAAGGCCATATGGGTGGCTTATGTGTATTTCGAGTAAATAAATATTCCGTTTGCAACACACAACAGTAACACTACTTAATTTAATATGTCAACTAATTTACATATAATATTATCAAAATTAAAAGTTCTTATCATTGAAATATACGATATATTTTACTCTAGAGGACCGGTGTTACCATGCTCAAAATAGTTTATAATAAAAAGCGGTGATTAAAACAACATTTATTTAAATTTGTAATTTGATCGAACTATTTGGCCCGTCTCAGAAATATACCTCAGTTGTGATAGGTGTTCACTGATGGTATGATAAAACTGGCTTCTTTTACAAAATTTTATTTCAATAAAAAAGTTTAAGCATTTCGGGTCACAAAGCACCATCTGAAAAAGATCACTTTGACTAAAGCGTTAAATAATGTCTTAATCTAGTATCCTCTCCAGAATAAAGTTTCGGTATTTATTTTAAAAAGAGTAAAGCACTGAATAAAACGTTAGGCCGTTGGAATTTCCCCCACCAGGAAACAGAAATAATATACGAATTGATAACTGATAAGTTTACTTTGAAATAATTAGAGTGCTTAAAGCAGGCTTATGCTTGTATACTGTTGCAATGGTTATATCACAACGGTGTATCACAGCAAGTCCTGATTGGTTCTGAATTAATAGGTTTGTAATGTAGGTTCTTTCTATATAACCATTTTATAAATATTTTGTGTATGTCGGAATATCTTTAAAAGAGGAAATGCGCTTTATTCCACTCATTACTGTGAGTACTGATGTATATTCTTTGAATTTACATCATGTGTTGTTTGATAATGACCAATTTAATAATATTTTCAATTTTAAAATTAAAGATATTTGTTCCTTTCATTGCAAACATATAAATTGATCGTGAGGCATATTTTAAATTTTATGGCGAAGTTGGCATTTTTAAATGTGTCTCTCCTACCCAGAGTAAAATTTGGTATTTTGGATTTTCGTAATGAGTAATTGTTCAAGCGTGTTTTACATTTTAAATTACAACATAAGATAATTAAATATCTATATAATTTAAAAGAGATTACTAACTTAGGTTAGGTATAATTTAATATTTGAAACTGATTAAATTAAAGTTAGTAAAATAGAAATCATTTAAGTATTTTTAAATTTTAAATGAAATTAATTATTTGATATATAGAAATATTTTTTATGGGAAAATCATTAAATTAATTTCTCTTTAGTAAAATTGTAAGGATAAATAATTATATTATATTTTTATTATCTTTATTATACTAAATATATTACAATAATGGATCCAAAATATTCAAATTAATCTCTTGAATTTGTTTAAATAATATTACCAACTCGTGTAATTTTTAAATCACAAATATATATTTTCTGTTTTGTTAATTATTAGGTGTACAAGTATGAAATGCGGATTTCAGAAAACGGATTGTGCACAATGCAAAAAGTAGGTCAATAGTTAGGCAATGATGTCATAATATTGAGTAATTATGTAGTGTCTCATA
>MQRK01224761.1:137636-151077 GCA_001938485.1 Girardia tigrina
ATAAAACGAAATGAAAATTATGATCAAAGAAACCAACAGAGATACCAGACGTCGGCGAGTAAGGTGATTGAATGTTTCATTTGTAGAAAAATTGGTCATATGAGACGTGAATGTCCCGACAACGTCAAACGGTGTTACGGATGCCGTGCCAAAGGACATATTCGGAGAGAGTGCCCATATCTGAAATGCGCAAATTGTAATGGACAAGGACATTTATGGTACCAATGTTTCAAACAAGAAGGCCAGCAGATGAATCGAGATCCGATCGGTTGGAAATCGAACCGGTATAAATCGAATGTTGCCGGAATCGACGAAATAGAGGAGATAGACGGATGTGACCGAGATATATCGGGAAATGCGGAGGCCCTATCAGGTCAAGAGATGATAGGAGCCATAAATTAATAAGTAAGAATGTTTTGGATCCTGTTATTTGTAATATTAATGATTGTAATTGTAATTTTAATTATAGTAATGTATATCATAATGTATTATATAATAATTATAATGTATGTAGTTTTAACGATTATAATAAACCTGTAACAACAACAAAAAAATTTATAGATCGTTCAGTTCAAGAGTATAAGATAGTGAAATGTGAGATTGCACCGAATGAGAAATTAGACTATAATGAATTTAACGATAGACCCAGTATTAAGGCTAGGATAGAAGGAATGGAAAATAACTGTTTATTAGACACTGGTGCCCGAATCAATGTTATTGACTTGGAAATCGCACAAAAGTTGCAGATTAGAATAAATAAGAAGACAATATCATCGGTAATATGTGCGAACGGTAGCGGAATAGATATAGTTGGTACTTGTAGTATTATAGTTGTATGGAAAAATAAGAGAGTTAACCAGTTATTTTATGTGGCAAAAGCGGTACTCCCAGCAATTATTTTCGGAATAACATTGATCAGAGCGATTGGTTTAGAACTGAGATGGAGCAGAGAGAGTACAATGAAGGATCAGAATTATATGACTAAAACTAATGGAGAAATTTACGCCTTAAATCCTTATATAAATAAGTTGGAATATACCGATAAAATGCGATTTCTGAATGCGAAAGAAAAGTTAAATTTAAGGGAAGGAAATAAATTATATAAATGTATCAACAAATTTAAAAATATTTTTATGGCTGGAAGATGGGATATAGGATAGACGACTCTGGTTAAACACAGAATGACACATCAGGACAACCAATTCTACAAAAACCGCGGAGGCAGCCAAACACCTGGAACGACACATAGATGATGCGATTAGTAATCTTGAAAGACATGGGATAATAGAGAAATGCTCTTCACCATGGAATACACCAATGGTATGTGTTTGGAAGAAAGAGAATAAAGAAATCCGTTTATGTTTGGATTTTAGGTTATTGAACCAAGTGACAGAGAGACCGGCATTTCCTATGCCGAACATTGATGAGATGTTGGATTCCCTAAAGGGTATGAAATGGTTCAGTTCCATTGATCTGGGGAATGCTTATTACCAGGTGGAATTAGAAGAGTCTTCTAAAGTAAAAACGGCATTCTCAACTAAAACGGGACAATATTGTTTTACGAGAATGCCATTTTGTATTGCAGCAGCCCCGGCGACGTTTCAGAAACTGATGACGGACGTTTTGAAAGAAATGTTGTGGAAGGAAGCCATGGTATATTTGGATGACATCCTGATATTTTCGAAAACTGAAGCAGAACACATAGATAGATTGGAAAAACTATTTACACGGATAGAAGCGACAGGACTGAGAATAAATCCAGAGAAATGTAAATTCTTTCAGGAAGAGTTGAGATTTTTAGGTCATATAGTGAACAGAGATGGAATCAAGACTGATCCGGAAAAGATAAAATCGATTATGGAATTCGAACAGCCAAAGTGTATAAAAAAATTGCGGAGTTTCCTCGGATTATGTAATTAATACAGGAAATTTATAAAAAATTACTCGAAATTAGCAAAAATATTAGAAGAAATGTGTGGAAGCTCAAAAGATGTTATGCATTGGTCAGAAGCCCATTCGGCAGCTTTTCATAAATTGAAGGAAGCATTAACATCTTCGCCGATATTGTGTTATCCAGATTTTGAAAAAGAATTTATTTTAGACACCGATGCGTCTTTTGACACAATAGGAGCAGTACTGTCGCAGAAAAATGAGAAAGGGGAAGAACAGGTGATTGCACATGGATCGAAATCAATGTCAAAACACGAGATAGGATATTGTATCACCAGGAAAGAATTATTAGCGATCTTCCATTTTACGCAACATTTTAAGTATTACTTGTATGGGGCCCGATTCAAGTTACGGACAGACCATAAGGCGATCGAGTTTATGATGACGACAAAAAAGTCAATTACCCCACAATTTCAGAATTGGATGAATTTTTTGAGTAGTCTGGACATGAAATTAGAATACTGAAAAGGGGAATTACACCAAAATGCGGACGCACTGTCTAGAAAGGATTGCCTGGTATGTTCGCAATGTCTTATACAGCACGAGCAAGCTAAAACTGGTAAATTGAAGACGCGACTGTTAGCAATAAATGAAGATACTCTTTCAATCCGTGGCAACAAGATAGTAAGGAAATTAGAGAAATTATGAAAGCAATAGGAGAAGGGAAAGAAACAAGATTTAAACAACATGAAGGATGTATAAGAACAGTAAATAATAAGATCTGGATACCGAAAGAATTCAGAAAGGATTGTATTTTATTTTTTCATAAAGCTCTTTGTCATGCCAGGGTAAAGAAAACTTACTCACTCATGAAAGAGGAGTATGATATGGAAAAATTTAAGAAAATAGCAGAGACAATAATACGTTCATGTACAGCATGTCAAACAGCAAAAACTTACACCGGAAAGACAAAAGAACAAACAATGAATCTTATAGCATATCGCCCATTGGACGACATTTACATGGATTTTTGTGGACCGATGCCAATCATTAATGGGAAAAAGTATGTTCTCGGAATAATAGACAGGTTCAGTAGATATGTTAGTCTTACGGCAGTAAATAATCAAGATGAGACAACAACAATAGAGACGTTACAACAGAAATGGATATTTCGGTTTGGAGCACCAGCGTGCATTCACGTGGACCATGGAAAAGTATTTGAATCTCGGTTATTCGAAGACTTCGCGAAATCGAGACTGATTAAAATAGCATTTTTGAGCCCATACCACCATAGTTCGAACGGAAGAATAGAGAGACAATTCCGAACCGTTCGAGATGCATTAAACGCGACACTAAAAGAAAGAAGAAGTAAAAATTGGGTAGCATTACTACCGGATATATAGTTCCACAAAACGGAATTTTCAGATTGGAGACTGGGTATTAGTAACAGTTATTTTTAAATGCTACATTTTAAATATTAATACTTTAGTTCAATGCTTACTAAAGTTCTGGTCTCCGGATCAAGCTTTGAAGGCTAACACCTCTTCAAAGTACGGGGAATTGTCGTTTGGCGGGACAAATCGGCCAGTCTCGTGCCGACCAGGATTTAGTTAGATCTGACTGACACCGGACGGTGCACCAGTGAGTAGCGGTAGTTCATCCGGTTCGATGCGGTTTCCCGTACCGCATATTTGTCTCCGTGACAGCCGAAATCGTTCGAGAAGGGGGATGATTCGCTCAGTTCATCGACACGCGCTTTGGACGTGTAGTTGGTGTGGTTGTTGGAATCCGCCATGCGTCGCCGAATTATGTGAGGCGGAGGCACACGTGATCCGACCGATTGAGGCCGCAATCGCGCAGTGTGGTTCGAGTTATTATGCATTCGAAAGTGAGAATTATGTTTATTTATTCCAAAGCAAACAACACACAGTTAACAGACATAGTCTAAAAAATGTATTTATAATTTGTAAAATTCAAAATTGTTACACAAATTTATTTTGTGATTAATTTAATGAAATCATAAATAAAAAAAATCAGTTTTGAAAGTTTTTTCAATTTATTTAATTTGGTTAATTGTCTGTTTTCTAGAACACTACACTTGTTCGAGTCAAATCATTGAACCGAATTGATTATTCAAAAAAGACATTTAATTTGATTGCAAAAAAACATTTAATTATATTGTGAAACATTGAATATTAAAAAAATAATATGCTGTTATAAATCATTATTCAAGGTCATTTTAAATAAACTTTAAATAATAAATAAAAGATTTTGATCGAATTTTCTAATTGACTTTTTTGAATTTGAAAATCTCCGAATCGTAAAAAATGACTACAAATAATTACAAGTCAATATTTGGTAGCACATCGTGTTTGGACTTAAATGGGAATCGTCATTAATTGCTTTCGGATGATCAGCCGAGAGTATCTCCGATCGATTCCTCGTACGGCGGCTATGCCGGAGGTCTGGGGAATTGTTCTTTCCTTGGTCGTGGTCTGGGAAGTAAGTCATGTTTTGGCAGCTGGAGATCGGCTGTCTGTGTTGCCCAGTGGGGTTGTTGCCTTCAGTGAGAGTAACCGCGATGAATGGGCAGATGGAGAGGACAATAATCGATTCGAAATGGAAGAAATTAAATTAAAATTTGTGGATTCCGTTAATAGAGCTGATCCTTTAGAATGTAAATTGTAATGGGATTATAACAATTGCATCGCAAGTCTAGCTAATTTGACCGAATCAATAGGTATTCCTTCAGACAAAATAAATTCGATATTTTTGAGAGAGAGATATTCGTGAGATTTGTTAAAAAAGGCGATATTAAAGACGATTTTGAAGAGCTGGAAAATTGTGAAACTCTTGATGGATTGGAAACATTCCTCTGTGCTTTTTCCATGGAATCTCAATTTGAAAACGATTATCATAAAACTTGAATTGAGCGTAGAAAAGAACTTGGTCAAATATTCAATGATTCAAACCAACAGTAATCGAAAATTACGAGTCTAAACGACTTAACAAATATTAAGAGTTTAAATGCTGAAATAAGTAATCAAATAATGAATACAAATCTCACACACTCCCACCAGCTGACCGGATTTAAGCTGACGAGTCTTAAAGATGTTATAGAACAACAAAAGGAATGTAAAAGTGCAATGTTGGAGGGCAGTTGTTAGAATTTGTTTTCAGAACATTCGAATTTTGCGAAGGGTGTAGTTGGCATAGAAGATTTCGATTTACCGGAACAAGAGGATGAAAAGAAAAAGTTTGAATAAAAAGACACAGAATTACAGATATTCATAAAAACGCTTTCTGGCAAAACAATTGCTCTGGATGTGAAGAATCGAGAAATGATAAAACACATCAAAGCAAAAATTTAAAACAAGGAGATAATTCCAGTCAGCTTGCAGAAATTATGGTTTGATGGATTACTCTTAGAAGATCAAAAAACAATAAATAAGAGTGATATAGCTAAGAACGCTACACTTCATCTTCTGCTTGGCCTGAAAGGAGGCATGGAAATGGATGAAGATGAATTAGATAGAAAAATGCTTTGCCAGAGGAGTTCAAAACTTAAATTATTTCTAGGGCGAGCAAAAGTCAATAAAGTCAAAATGGTATCATGAGGTAGAAATAGTTTGAGAAGCCCAAAAGTACTCATAAATATGTACAAGGATGCCCGTACAGAAGGTTAATATGTCAAAAAAATGACAAAAATATTCGTTAGGTCAAAAAATTTCAAAAAAAGAAAAAGTAAAACAAAATTAGAATAAATAGGTCAAAATAAGAAAAAAATGTTGTCAAAAATGTCATAAATGTCAATTAGAAAACGTTTTAACTCTACAAAAGTATTAAAAATTTAGAAAACATTATTTTGTAATGTTCAATAAGTTTTTTTCATTTTTAAATTATTCTAGTTTATTTTATTTTTTCTTTGTTCATTCCCATTTTGAATGTTCAAATATTCAATTAATTTTTTTATGTTTTAAATTGTTCTAGGTTATTTTAATTGTATTTCTTCTTTATTCATTATCATTGTTCTGAAGACAATGTATTCAAAACTGTTTCATGTAACCTGCGGAGCTCATTTACTGCACAATTGTGAAATGCAAGTGAAGGCAAAATATGCAGTTGTATACAACTTGATTGCCACTGTCAAAGCCCTCACAGTAAAGAACCATAAACGACGAGACCTATCAATCATCTGGACAATCATCTCAGCTGGTTGTCACGAGATGGACCACATGATTGCATGCAGTTTTTGTACTACGCGGAGTATTTAATAACATTTCGACAGATTGTTAATTCTACTGAATGCAAAGAGCTTCTTATTGCTCACGCCAAAGAGGCGGTCGCAAGCTTTACTCTCTCTAAATACTTTATCAACATTTTACAATATAAATCGCTTGCACACTTTGTAGAATGTTTCGAGTCTCTAAACTATCATATACGTCAGGTAGTTAAAGACTTAAAAATATTTCATGTTTAGTTGGATACATGTGTCATTAGAAAATATTGAGATAAGCGTTTTGACAGTAGTGAAACTATGAACAAAATGAAGATGGCGAGAAATGATGTGTCCCCTCACTTTTATGTTTTACTGCAGGAAGTGCAGCAAACAAGTGCTGCGATAGGAAGGAGGTTTTCCATTTTGAATAGAATTTTGCGAGATAATCGCAACTTTGATGTGGGAAATGGGCGATATTATGCTCTGCAGAATTTTAATTCCCCTGCTTGAACATTTTTACTCTATATGTTATTAATACAATTTTTGATATACTTGTTCTCTTAACTAATTTTTTTAAGGTCAAAAAATGTCAAAATCTTAGAAAAATGAAGTCAAATTTTTAATTTTTTAGGTCAAAAATTGCCCGCCCTAATTATTACAATTAAGAAGCAAGTTTGAACAAGCGGAAATATCAACTGCAGAACTCAATAGAACGATGGTTTCGTACAACGAATGCTATATTGAAGTGCTGAAGGATTTTGAATAAGTGGCAATTCATGCTAAACGGTTAAAAAAAGGGAGTATAGCTCAGTAATTGAGTTGACAAAATTAGAAGATCAAAACAAGGAGGCGCTGGCAGCTGCAAAGTAGAGATTCAATATCAATCATAAGCAGATCAAAGAGGAGGAGCGAGTTAAGGTGGTGGAAGATAGAATTCCCATAAAAATCCAACCGGTCACCTTATCCAAATTTTCTGGAAACGTGGGTGAATATGAAAAATGAAAGCGAACATTCGAAGCGTGTGTCAATTCCTCAAAGATATCAGATATTGCGAAGCACATAATGTTGGATCAATGCCTTATTGGCGAACCAAAGATAGTAGATAGACGAACGAAATTGATAGTGGAACATGTTCATTAAGAATATCTTCACTGTGCTGGCGTTAATCAACAGTATTGTAAATTATCAGAGAGATTTTGGTTCCTAAAAATGCGAAAATTTGGAAAAGGATATCAAAAGTTTTGCAAGATCTGTTCGAGAAGATCAGCCAAAGGAATGACTCAGATAATGGGTGATATACCGGGATTTTGAATTCGAAAGCCGTTAAGGGCATTTGATAAAATCGGAATTGATTATGCAGGTCCAATATATACTAAACAAGGACGAGGAAGAGCGAAGGAAAAAAGATATATCAGTTTGATCACTTGGTCCAAAGTAGGGCGATTCATATGGAACTGGCTAAAGGGTTAAATACTGAGGATCTTATAAGAGCCTTAAAAAGATTCATCATCAGAAGAGGAAAACCATCTATCATAGCTTCTGATAATGGATGAAATTTCCGGGGAATAAACAGAGAAGTTATAGAGATCAAACAAGACACTTATGAAACATTAAAAAAGCCAAATGACAGTGAAATAAAATGGATATTCAATCCTCCGAGAGCACCCCATTTTTGGAGGAGTTTATGAATCCCTAATCAAAAACGGTAAAGATGGGATTATACACAATTCTCAAAGAAGCCGATGTTACAGATAAAGAGTTGGAGACAGTTCTTATCGAAGAAGAAGGAATAGTGAATTCCAGACCGTTGGTAAACTCAATGGAAGATCCAAAGGATAACCCGATTCTCATTCCGAATCATTTTATCATCGCAGGATATCAAGGAAAATATAATCCTATTTTGACCGGGTCTACGAAGGGGAGAGTAATTTCAAGATGGAGATATATCCAGAATCTTACTACTCAATTCTGGAATAAATGGAGAACACAATTAGTAATCGAATGAATAAACAGAAATAAATGGTCAACAGAGAGTCGGAATCTCAAAGAAGGAGATATGGTGTAGTTGTTGGAGTCAGATGATATTCGAAGGAATTGGCCTATGGGAACAGTAGAGAGAGTAATATTTGGTATTGATGGAAAATGTAGAGTAGTGGATGTCAAATCGGATGGAGTCATAAAAAGGCGGGCAATCCAGAAGGTATGTAAAAATGAGGATGAGAAACAAGTTCCCAGTGAAGAAACTATGACAATCCGAGAGAAGAGAGATGTTAATGCGCTAGGTAATGGTGAGAAAGGTGTGAGACTTCGTGGCGAGTTGAGTGCGAGTGGTTGTTACGAGGATGGTATGGGCGGATGCAGCGAGGAGAACAATGTCGGAACGAACGCGGAGATGGCGAGCATAGTGGACTCCGAAATTGGGTCACACTGGAAAATCACTTTGGTTCATGGGTGGAGAATATGTTCGAGTCAAATCTGTGAACCGAATTGATTATTCAAAAAAACATTTAATTTGATTGCAAAAAACATTTAATTATATTGTGAAACATTGAATATTAAAAAAAATAATATGTTGTTGTTTTAATAAATCATTATTCAAGGTAATTGTAAATAAACTTTAAATAATAAATAAAAGATTTTGATCGAATTTTCTAATTGGCTTTTTTAAATTTGAAAATCTTCGAATCGTAAAAAATGACTACAAATAATTGCAATTCAATAACACTTACTTTGAAAAGTTTTGTTGAGAGTTGTTCTAAAGTCGTTCTTTTTCAAAATTGAAATGAACATATTTAACGTAATAATTAAAACATTTTAGAGGTTTGAAATAAACTTATAATTTGTTTTTATGATTTAATGAAATAAATTAAATCAAATTTAATCAAATAAATTAAAATATAAACTACTTAATTTGTTGTAATATATTGGGTTGACCAAAAATCATTGCGTTTTTGAGTACGTCCTAATAAAGGCTTGAAAATATAAAACGATGTGATAAAATTTAAATTCAAATATATATTCTAAAACCTTAATTTTTAGACGATGTTTATACAAAATATTAATTGGTTTTATTTTAATTTATTACTTTATCGTCAATTCGAAATGGAAAATCAAAATGAGCATATTCGTCATGTTTTCTTGCATTATTTTCGCAAAGGGAAAACCGCTGTGCAAGCTCATAAGAAGATATGTTTTTTATATGGTAGTGACTCCTTAAAACTTCGACAGTGTCAATACTGGTTTTCTAAATTTCGTTCTGAAAAATGTCATCTGAAAGATGCACCACGCTCCGGTCGACCAGTTGAAGTTGATGGCGACAAAATAACAGCACTGATCAAATATAATCCACATATGACGACAAGAGAAGTTGCAGAGACTCTGGAAATATTAAAATCAAGTGTTGTAAGTCATTTAAAGAAACTTGGATTCGTCAGTAAACTCGATATGTGGTTACCACATGAACTGAAAGAAATTCATTTGGTGAAGCGAGAACAAAGTGATCCATTTTTGAAGCGTTTGATTACGGGTGACGAAAAATGGATTGTTTACAACAATGTGGAACGCCGACGATCATGGACAAAACGTGGTGAGCCTGCCAAAACGATCCCAAAAGGAGAAATTCTCCAAAAGAAGGTTATGCTTTCCGTCTGGTGGGATTTTAAAAGAATTGTGTTTTTGAACTCCTTCCGAGGAATGAAACCATCAATTTAGACAGGTATTGTGGTCAGCTGGAGAAATTGGCTCATTCAATTCAACAGGAACGTCCTGAATTGACAAATCTAAAAGGAGTTGTAATTCAGCATGATAACGCAAGACCGCATACAAGTTTGACCACTCGCCAGAAACTCTTATCACTGGGTTGGGAGGTTTTGTCGACCCACCGTATTCTCCTGACTTAGGCCCATCGGAATTTCACTTATTTAGATCACTGCAGAATTCCTTAAACAGAAAAACATTCGTCAGTGATGATGACATCAAATCGTTCCTAGACGGCTTTTTTGCTGACAAAGGCAAAGGTCTTTATGAATCAGGAATAATGAAGCTACCGGAAAGGTGGAAGAAAGTGATTGAAAATAATGGACAGTGTAAAAATATTTGTACATCCATGTCATTTTTTGATAATAAATATTTTAGTAAAAAACGCAATGACTTTTTAGCCAACCCAATAATTGTATTTTAAAAATATTATTACATAATGAATTTTAAATAAAATAACTTTTAAGTTAAAAACGCAAAATTGATTAATTTTTATATGAATAACTAAATATTTTAAATTTAGATAAATAATAAATATTATTGAAAAATTAGGAATTTTTTTCGAAGAAGCATTATTAAAAAATTTAGAAATTTAATTATAATTATGGCAAACGAGGAAGGGTCCTCCAAGTATCCTCGCGGAGATTATTTTATTTTAATGATAATAATTGTGGCAGTTGTCTTAACAGTAATGATAATAAAAATTATGAAAACCTGTTCTTCATATTGATATTATCCTCTAAATTTGATGTATACTAAAAAGGTATCTTGATGTAGTTAGAGTAAGTTACTTCTTTCGGTTACATCCAACATTTTTGGAATGTTGGCTAAATGAACGGAAATAATTTAATAGAGAGTTTCTAAATTCTTCTGGGGATGAAAGATAGTTAGTTCATTAATCTAACTTTGCATTTGTCAATGGTAAAAAATCTTTGTGGTTCTAACAAAATTGTTCAAAAATTTTTCTTTAGTGGTAGTTTTGCATTATTATTTATATATGTTAATTTTGTAAAAAAATTGAGGAAAGTGACCTCAGTATTAAGTAAACATTTTTAGAATCTCACTGTACCTTACAGTCTCGGAACCCCACAGATATTCAGACTGATTACCTTTAAGGGGAGTTTTATCCACAAAAATGAAGTATATACTTATTTATTTTATTCTTATTTTGAGAAGTCTTTTAAATTTAAAAAATGGTTAAACTACTTTTACTTAAATATTCCCAGTTGAATTTTAGAAATTTAAAACTGTTAGTTTAAAGATAAAATCATGTTCAGTTTTGAACAATAATAATTAGAAGGTATTCAATAAAATAAAATAAGACATAACTAGTTACAAATATTCCTTCAGACCCCTTGAATACGTGTATTAGGGGAATTCAAAAGTTTTTTTCGTTTTAGCACTTATATTTTCAAGATAAAAAAGCATGTAAACAGAACACATTTATTCTTCAAAATATAGGCCTTTATTTTCGATGGTCTTCAACCATCTTTCAGCCAGTTGCTAGATTCCACGGGTATACCACTCTGTCGTTTTGGAAGCGAAGATATCACAGCACTGAATCTAACTGCCGGTTTTTGAGAAAATGCACTATTGCCTGAAAGAGGTGGTAATCGCTGGGGGCAAGGTCGGGGCTGCTTGCAAGGTGTGACAAAACTTTGATCCCCTGCAGCTCTTGCACTTTATCACGAGTTAAACGTGCAGTGTGTGCTGGAGTGTTGTATTGTTGTAGACGAACTCGGTTGCGATTGATCAATGCCGGGTAACGCTCACAGAGAATCTCGTAGACTCTGTCCAGCTGCTGAGTGTAGAGATTGGCATTTACAGTACGCCCCTCCGGAACCAGCTCAAAGTGGATCAACCCCTAGAAATCCACCATACACAGAGCATAACTTTACAATTGAAGCGTCCTTGTTTAACTACAGGTTGGGTGGGCATACCTGAGTTGAGTCACTGATTCTCCTTGTTGAGATTACGGAAAATATTTACTTTTCATCCCTCGTCACGATCCTTCTGAAGAAGCGCATGTAATGTGGGTGAGCAAGCAATTCTTAGCAGAGATCAAGTCGTTGTTGTGCTTGAGTGGCTGTCAGTTCGTCAAGAATTTGTCTTCACCGTCTTTGAAAAGGCCACGCTGATAAAGATGCTGTTGAATAGAGGGTCATGAAGGACCAAGCTCTGCTGATAATGTCCGCGTGCTGGTGCAGAGCTGCTCCTCTACAGCTTAATGTAGAGAGTCATCATCAACAACTGATGGTCGTCCAGAGCGAAGATGGCTTTCCAAATTGACGTCTCCACTGGAAAAACACTTGAACCACAATTGTGACACACGAACACTGACCGTACCTTCGCCTTCTACATCACATATTCCTTGGGCTGCAGCATCTGCGTTACATTTTTTTCAGTAATGTCGCAAAATGACTCGAATACCTTATTTTTCGCTCTCCATAATCTGATAGTAATAAACAAACAAACGTTTAATGAATAAACCAACACTATACATGGAGATTTGTCATGCAATACAATAATAAATAATGTAAAAATCAATAATGGTAAAATAAAATATTCATATAAAATAACTGTCACATATTAAGGCTTAGAAAACGAAAAAACTATTGTTTCATCCTGGTAAGTTAATCAGCCAAAATTTATTTTATTTTAAAAAAGATTTATTTTGTGGTTATTATTAATATAAATTGTGTTATTTATAATTGCTGAGGAAAGAAAATATTTCGAAATTATGTAATTTGTGGAAGGACGAGGTCCTGGATAGAATATTCAAATATTATTATTATTTTTAATATTATGAATATTTTTAATATTATGAATATTATGAATGTTAAGAATTTATGAACAAAATAAATTAAGAGAAATAATTTCCGGTGAAAACTGTTCTTAATTGATCATAATAAAAAAGACAATGGATTCCTGGAACGATTGATATGACATTAGTATATTTTCTTCATAAAACACCATTAATAACTTATCAATTAAAATAATTAAAAGAAAATACAAAAAGATGATATTTAATAAAAGAGCATATCATGACAAAATACATTCTATTTCAACCATTCAATTGTTAAATTAATGTTTAATAAATATTTTCATCAGTATAATTTTTCAGGCATAAAATCTATAAACATTACCTCTGTGCTATTGCTCTCCATCAAGTGAATTGACTTAATAAGTTTTTCTCTATTACCTTTTTATTTTATTTCTTTCTAAAATGTTGACACACAAAAAACTTGAATTTAACCAATGAGCTTTATTTTGATATTCTTAGTAATTTAAAATTATTTAATTGTACAAAAAGTAAAATAAATCAATTGCAAAACTCATTGAAACCAGATGGATTGGTCATGAAGACAATACGGACTAAAATTAAAAATTGTAAAAAAACCAAATCGAATTTTGATAAAACGAAATGTGACAAATGGTACGAAATAGGTCCGTGCTAGTAATATACAGTCTGAGTCATATAATTATCACTTTTTTAAATAAAGCCCTATCTTTTCTATTATTTAAGATATATCTCTGTAATTTAGTATATATATATTACTCATGTTATATAACAAT
>MQRK01224761.1:170708-180875 GCA_001938485.1 Girardia tigrina
TCCTGCAGCTAATGACACAATAACTGCATGCCTTTTCATTTCATTCGTAAGAGTAGCTTCTGCCATGTCTACCAGCAAAAATAAAATTATGTAATTATAACACACAAAAAGATATGGTACTATATTACGTGTTCTCAAATAGCTGCCGCACCTTTTCAAATATTTTTGACGCTGTTATTTTAACGTTTTCTTCTTTTGTCTTCGTGGTCATTGTCTTTGTTTGTTGGCACTCTATACATGTTCCTACTACCTCCTTTACTGTTTTCTTTTCTTCCTCCATATCAAACTTGTCCCTCAGATATTCGTATACTTTTTCTGCTCCTGCATGACACAATAATCTATATGTTTGTATGATTAAATCGTTCCGTTTTTCTTTTGGTATCCATTCTTTTTGACCTGCTCTCGCTTGGCTCCTTGTATTCACTGCTAATAATCTAGTCTTATTCTTACCCTTTTTAGCTTCTTCATGTTCCATTTGACACTGGGTACACGTGTCGTAATTTCGTCTGGATAGCATATCCGCGTAATTGTGTAGTTCTCCTTTCTTTCTTTCTTTCTGTATTCTATTTCTATATCTAAACTACTCAAGTAATTCATCCACGTTTGAAAATGGGCTGTTAATGGTTTCTTTGTATGAAACATGAACGTTATAGCTTTATGGTCCGTTCTCAGTTTATATTTTTTCCTGTACAAGTGATGATTGAAATGTTGACAGAAATAAAAAATTGCCAAAAGTTCTTTTCCTGTTATGCAATATCCTTTTTCGTGTGCTGACATTGAATGTGATCCATATGCTATTACTTGCTCCGTGCCTGATTCACCTATCTGCGATAGTACCGCCCCTATGCTGTCAAAACTAGCGTCTGTATCTAGAATAAACTGTTTTTTGAAATTTGGAAAACTCAATATTGGTGCCGTTATCAATGCTTTCTTCATGTCCTGAAAAGCTATTTCACATGCATATGCCCAAATTAATTTTTCTTTATTCGAGCCACACATTCCTTCCAATATTTTAGCTTTCTTCGCATATCCATTTATAAACCTTCTGTAGTAATTGCAAATTCCTAGAAAACTTCTTAACTTTTTGATACATGAGGGTCTTTGAAAATTCTCTATTGCTGCTATTTTTTCTGGATCAGTCTGTATCCCTTTATCATTTATAACGTGTCCTAAAAATTTTACTTCTTGTCGTAATATTTTACATTTCGATGGTTTGATTCTTAATTCTGTCTCCTTTATTCATCCAAATACTTCTTTTACTACGTTATAATGTTCTTCATTTATGCTTGTTGCTATCAATATGTCGTCCAGATAAACTGATGCTCCCTTCTTTATCGGTTTTAATACTTTGTTCATTAGTTCCTGAAATGTTCCTGGGGCCGCTGCTATCCTGAAAGGCATCCGTTTTAAACAGAATTGTCCTGATTTAGTGGAAAACACCGTTTTTTCCTGTGATTCCTTGTCCAATTCTACCTGGTAGTACGCATTTCCTAAGTCTATTGTGCTGAAATATTTGGTTCCATGTAGCCTATCCATCATTTCCACTAATTAGGTTTAACTGTCTGAAATCTAGACATAGTCTGATTTCATCCTTGTCTTTTTTCCAAACGCATACTATTGGTGTGTTCCATTGTGAATTACATGGCTTTATTATTCCATTTTCCTCTAGATTTTGATTGCTTCCTCAAGTTTGTCCTCTAAATGTACTGCCTGTCTTCTTGGTTTTATGTTTATAGGTCCCCCTGTTGTTTCTATTCTGTGTCGTAACAAGTTTGTACAGCCGATATCCCAGTCGTTTGCCATGAATATGCCTTGATATTGGTGAATTATCTCTTCTAGTGCTTTATCATTTCGCGTGTCGATCATTTTCAATGCTTCTTTTCTTCGTTCTTCGCCTGTGATTCCTTTCCCAAACTTGGCCTCGATTTCACATATGTTAATTTTACTCTTATCCTGTTATTTATTTTCTTTCCATTGTAGCTCTATTCCGAATTCCTTCATTAATGGCATGCCCCCAATCATGTCTGGTCTTAAATTCTTTACTATTATAAATCTTATTTTTTCTGATTTCTTCCCAATTTTTATCTCTCGAAGTTTACCACTTCTATTAAATCTGCAATTCATTCTGGTGTACGGAGCACCCAACAGTGTAAAGACTTCTTCCCAACTTTCTTTCCAAATTGACAACCAAGCCATTTTTTGCACCTGTGTTAGCAACAGTATTGTCAACAAGAACGTCGAGGATGCTGTCTTTGCTGTTACACTCTTGTAATACACTCAGTGATACCTGTGCTAAAACTTCACCAGTTGCGCTAAAAGTGGGAATAACCCTGTGTGTCAAATAATCGCCAGAGGATTGACAGTCTTCACTGGTAAAGGTTAGATGGTGCTCTCGAGTCATACATTTCTTAAGAATGACTTCCTTATCAGGTGTTGTTGTTTCGCTGTAAGTCATGGTATTGTCTTCCACTTTCCCATCTATTCCGAGACATATAAGTTTGGTCTTCTCATGGGATGCAATTCCTTCGCTGATTACTCTCACCATTGTCTTAGCTCTGTTTAACTTACATTTGTCCATCATTATCGAACTGACTATAACTTCAGGTCTCAGTAAATGCCTAATGTCATGCAAAAAAGCATTCCCAAGAGCTGTACCAATGGTAGACGAACACTCGCCACTTACAAGCTCTATCTCATACCTTGGAAACTTTACCAGGCCAGACAGGTCAACTGGCATATTATCTGACTGCCATTCATCACAATCATAACCTGATGATGAAGTTTCCTTGACGCCTAATACTTCTGATTGTTTTTGCGAGCCCTGCTCTAAATAAATTTCACTTTCAGATGATCTGTTTTGAGTCTTAAGCTGCTATAACTTAGCATCTCGGCAGGCTGCTGCAAGATCAACTGATGACATATGAAATGCACCTTGGACACCTGTTTTGAGTCTCTTGTCTCAAAGATATGCCATGTCTTCAATGGGAACCTTAGGATTTGCAGGACAGGTGCAAAGAATGTGCTCTTGACAGCAGTTTTGCTTCTTACACTTAACTCGTGAATCACTGCATGCAACTTTCTCCAGTAAACAATAAATATGTGCGGTTTTTCGAGACTTTTTGTAACTTTTCAATTTTACATCTATGAAATCGTTTGAAAGAGAACACAGGATTTGTCTTTTGAACAAGCATCCACTATCAGATGCGTTGCGTGAAACATGCGAAACCTAGACTTTAAATTTAAATACTTTTTATTCTCAATAATCACCAATCATATTAATACAAACAAGGTTGACCTAAAATCTGAACACCTTTCCTATTAAAACATTCTAAAAAAGAAAGTTCAATGTTAATATTATTTTTATTAAGTGCTGATGTAATGTGACTTTTTGTATACATTTTGCATTGTACAAAGATAAAATCTTTAAAAATAGACTGAAAAAAAGATTATATCAAGCTGCTAAAAAATTTTAAATGATATTTAAAATATGGGCCTCCCATCTCTTTCAAGAATGGTATTGAGCCTATAGGCTCTTTAGATGATCCACCCAAACCAAATAAGTCTATAAGCTCCCCGATAGGCCTCCTACAGGGACTTCAGCCTTTCGCTTCCGCGCACGCTTTGGCAATCCAGTCAGAAACGACCAATCATGGATAGTAGTCCCATGTTTCTACATCCCTTTGGCTGTGTACGTGGACTTTACACATCCGCGAAACGAGCATCTGAAGGTTCCTCTCATAGTTAGATCTGTAAGGTGGTAGTCCAGATGGGTTTCTAAAGGACTCGCTTCTAACTCTCCTATCGAAGCAGCATTCGGATCGACGATTGATAGTTGAGTTACGTTGTCTTCTGGTATCGCGTTCAGTGGTTGATTTTCTTCTTCTGATTGTCTGGACTGATTGGTCTGGACTGAAGAACCAATATTTAAAATAAATAATGTATGAGTTTCTAATAAAGTGTTTTCAAATGACCTTATTCGTACGAATATAATTGTAATATTTTCATTCAATGTGAAATATTCCTTGGATCTTTGAACACTGGTCTAAAGTTTACCGACCACCCTTAAATAGTGCAATATTATATATCGTCCAAGATTTTTTTGTGATTCTTTATTTCAGTTTTAAATATTTGTACTTTTTATTTTATATTAAGTCTGAAAAATAATTTTTTAATTCTTAAAAGTTTTTTTTAATTTTTAGAAAATGTTTCAGTTATTTTATCAAAGATTTTTTTATTGTAAAAGATTTTATATTATCCGAAGAACATATAAAAACCTGAAATGAATGAATATCACTTGCTTGTATTTAAGGTTCCTTTAGAATTATAAATGTCTTTTGTTGTTTTTGTTAATTTTCAAAAACCTGTTAACAAAATGTATTATGAGAAATCTTAAAAACTAAACTTTAAACCATTTTAAAATGAAGGTCAACTGAAATTTGCATAAATATTACGATCACAAGGTAAACTCATACTTAACCTTTGTAACTGTTTAAGATACACTAAAGTTTGATATATTAATTGATGATCTTCATTGTATAATCATAATAGAGAAATCATTTTGCTAAATATGTTCACATTTTTTAATGTTATTTGTTTGATTATATTAGGAATTCCAATTTATATTTTATCAAAAGTCTTTTCGAAAACATCAATTCCAGGAAATCTAAAAGAGCTTGACGGACCTCGAGGGTATCCATTCGTGGGAATATTGTTCACCATTCGGGAACCCTTATGGAGTTACTTACATAAAGCAAGTAAAACATATGGATCGGTTTTCAAAATAATCGTTGGTTGTAGAGAAATAGTAGTTCTAAGTTCCAATAAAGTTTTACATAAAGCTTTTAAAGAACAGGGAAATATATTTTCCGGTCGGTGGCAGCATGTTATTGTGAAGACGACTGAACATAATTCTGGAATTCTTTTCAAAGACAAAGAATTATGGGCGACTCAAAGAAGCTTTGCACTAAAAGTCTTGAAAGATTTCGGTTTTGGTAAGCAAAGGTCAACTGATATTATAAATCAAGAATGTTCATTATTATTGAATGAAATCGAAGAGAACTGCGGCAAAGTTATAAGTGCGCGATTCTTGTTTCCACAGTATACGGTTAATGTTATTTCCCAATTAGTTATGAAGATGAGATTCGAAAAGGAATCTGATCATTTCAAGATGTTGACAAACATTATTGAAACAGTTGCACAAAATAATAATTTTTTTGTAACCATAATTCTAATGTATCCTATTTTTGAAAAATTTCCATCTTTTTCTCAAATCTTATTAAAAATAATTGGCAGAGATCAACAATTAAATTATGTCCACAATTTTATAAAAGATATAATTGATGATCACAGAAAACATTTTAATGAGGAGAACGAAGGAGAAGATTTTATAGATATGTTTCTTAAAGAACAACACAAATTAGAAAAAGAAAATATTAAAAATCATACATTCACGGAATGGCAGTTAATTAGGGTAGGATTCGAGTTATTTGTTGCTGGTTATGAGACCACCTCTACAACACTTACTTGGAGTATGCTGCTAATGGCAAAGTATCCTGAAATACAGAATAAAATTTATAATGAACTCAAAGACGTAATTGGAACAGAAAGATTGCCAAACATGTCTGATAAGAAGTCCCTTCATTATACTCAAGCGGTCATGGATGAAATATTTCGATTTAGTTCCGTTGTACCTTTGGCCTTACCCCATCGAGTTCTGGAAAATACGGAAATAGAAGGATATTTCATACCAAAGGATTCGATTGTATTTCCAAATCTGTATGCTTGTCATCGTGATGAAAATATTTGGGAAAAACCATTTGAATTCTATCCAGAACATTTCTTGAGAAAACAGGAAAATGATGAGTACAAATACACAGCTCGAGAAGAACTGGTTCCATTTAGTATTGGAAAAAGACAATGTTTAGGAGAGGCTCTTGCAAGAATGGAGTTTTTTCTATTTTTTACGAGCATTTTACAGAAATTTAAAATGAAATTCGAAAAGGAAATAACAGAAGAAATATATTCTACAATCACTTATGGAACGGATGGTATAATACGAGCTCCGTTAAAGTCGGATGTTATTTTCGAAATGCGATCATGACTTAAATTAATTAAATTGGAAAATCATATAACGTAGTACATATTCTTATATTATTTGTGAAAATTATTTTAATTTACTTTTAATAAATTTTACAATGATTAATTTATTAATTTTTGAATTTCAATATCAGTCACCTAACCTCCCTACCTTTATACGTTTGAAACCTAATTTCTAATTGCCTCTTGAAGGAAATAGTTCTCAGATTCAAAATACCAATAACAGAAGCCAACCCCGTGAATTTCGAAAGACTTTAAAATATCTTTTAAAAATTTAATAAAATGTTGAAAACTACTGCAAAAATGGAAACAAATAATTTTATGATCCTGTTGAAAAATTTAAATGATGCGTTATAGTTTATAAACGAAACATAGAAGTTAGTATATCAGTGAGGGATATTTGTATGGAGTCTGAGATAAATAGATTTCTTTATTGCTTTATTTTGGTTCATTTTACTGATTTAACGTTTAAACTGATAATTTGCTCCAGAATTATACATATACCAACATATTCAAACATTACTTCTTCCTCAATCAAATATCGCCCAATGTGAGCAACATTATTTGTTATGTATTTCGATTAAAAACTGTAATAATGTTAACTGAAAGTAATTTTTAAAACACACTTTTTATCTGTATAAAAACCCTACAAATTGTTGTCCATATTCGGAGCAGGAGGAGATCTAGACTGTGATTCTAGAGGTAGCAATTCCGATTTAAACAAAAAAATAGAAATTGAGAAAAAAAGCGTAATTATACTATAATATACTTGTGAATTCATTTACCAAAGTCTCTCTTTTAATAAAAACACATTCTACTTCATATAATAGTATTATGCTATATTTTTTAAATTTTATTTTAAAATATTTTATAGAAACAAATATTTCTTTCTTTGAAATTTATAAGAGGTTATGAGAAACTGAAAAAATAATTTAGATGCTTGTTGATGTGGGTATTTTTAAGTTGATATAGAACTATTCGGTTTTTGTGTGAAAAACAAATATGATCAATTCGTAAAAAAATTAATTTGTTTAAATGCGTTAATTTCAAATGCGTTATTGAGTCGTTTTAAATCGATTAAATCGAATTAATGAAAGTTCTGTTAAATTGAACCATATTTTCATCAATAATGATTTCCGAAGACGATTTCGATGCTTTCACAGAATTAATTCGTCAACAAAAGTCGAAAATCGCCTTAAAATATATTGATTCTCCGGAATTACGGAAAATCGATTCAAAATTAAGTAAATTTATTGTCGACTCAGACAGTGATGATTCGCTCATTGAATCGAGTTCCGATAAATCCGATCGAAAATTATCGAGAAATAACACGAATGAAATCAAAGCGTTTTCATCATTCATTCCTGATAACCGAATCAAATTGATAAACCGCGTCGGAGAATGATCAACGAATTTCTATTGGAAACGAGCACAATATGCGATTTGAAATCGGCAATCGAACAATATTTGGCGACAAAATTGTTGAAGAGCTTGTTTCGAATTGTCGCTTTGATTCGCCGACGGAGAAATTATGCCATTGTGATATTCACTGTCAAGAAACTCGCCAACAGTTCTCCACACTATATTCATGTGATAAATGGGATTCCAGTTAATGATGAAACTAAAATCAGTGACGATCTAACTCGATCCAGTAGCAGCGCGATACAACCAGCAGTCTTAACCGGTGAAGATTTTTCTCTATATCAATTCGAGCCGATTTCAAATCCAATTGATTCTCAACACCCAATCAATCAATCGAATATGAAAGAATATCATTTAAGCTTCAAGGAAAACGAAGTCTTTACAAGTTTTAATTGGCTACAAAAATTGAGGGATGAACCAGAATCATCGTCCGAACAGTCATTCGAACCAAAATTATCAGAATCTGATTATGATTTACGAAAACCCTCTGCTGAGATACAACAAAGACTAATTAATCATTTAGTTAGTAAATCATTTATTTGATTTATGTTTTTATCAGTATCACGCAACTCAAAAAAATTAGATCAATCGCACTACAGTGTGTGAATATAAACGTTCACAAGATTCGTTGAAAATATACAAACAAACAAGGTAAGTTGACATCAGCGTGGTAATAACAAATTACGCGTAATTTATAAAAACATAATAATGTTAAAATAAATAAATCCGTTTGCAATTATATTATTTATAATATATACTCATATATTAATCATAAATTTTAAATATTTAATTTGTTTTAATTTATCCCGACGATTAAATTCAAATAAGTAATAATCTATTGATCGGATCGGTAAACGAGCAATCGGTGAGTATGGTTCAATTTGAAAGACCACGAGAAGAAATAAATGAACTGTTGAATGAAATGGCAACGATAATTGAGAATATCATGTCGATTTTAGAATCCGAGAGCGGTTTTAATTGAATATTAATAATGATAATAATAATCAATTACTATTGATTATTATTATTATCAGGCCCTCTGTTTTCCGCCGCGCGGTGTGAAAAGCCGGATTAAATTGTGGCTAATCTTTGAAAGTTCCCCCAACAAAATTTTAGAAAATATGGAATTATTACGTTTTTCTAAGTACTTTTCTTTGTGGAAGCATATTTTTATTTCGCTTTGTTTCTAAAAAACAAAACCGAATATTTAAATATATTAAAAATTTTAAAAACTTACTTTTTAATGAATACTATTAAAGCGTGATTTAATAAAATGATACATTTATATTTAATTTGAATTAGAAATAGAATAAATTATATATTTATCTAATATTTAAAACTTGAAAGCCAATTGAAAACGTTTATTAATTTCGACGGTTTAACCGTCATCGTCAGAACAAATGAATTTTCAAACGAAATTTATTTATATAGTGCAGTTAATGATTATGCAATCAATACGTAATCAGTACATCATTTAAAAACTCTCAACAAAGTTATAGAGAGTGCAGTTTGAACGTTAATTTTAGGATCCAAAGATCTTATATATAACGCTTCACGTGTCACTCTCTCCCAATAATTCTTAAATTGAGTGCACAGAATTTTAAAGTGTTGTGAATTTATATCTCCTTTACAATGTATATTCAAAAATTACATATTCAAAATCGATAGTAGAGAAATTAACAAAGGAAACTATTGATAAATTAATTGACAAAAAAAGTAATGCTAAAATTTTAGATGTTCACGATCAAGAGCAATCTTGCAACACTAATGATAAAAGTTTGGGAATTGGTTATGTGTTAACTGTGCCATATTCAGAGGGGTTTAAAATATTTAAAAATTCTATTTTGAAAGCGTTAGATAATGCAATAAGTTTAAAAGTAATATCCCGTACCCAGAAAATTGAAAGCATGTTCGGCAATAAATCTCCAACGCCATTGGGATTGTGTTCGGATCTAATTTACCAATATACATGTAATGGGTGTAACGCCACATACATTGGAGAGACTTCACGTCATCTCTGTAAGAGAATCCAGGAACACAGTCGCAATGAAGGTGGAAGTAACATTGCAGGACATAGAAGACATTGTAAAGGAGATATAAATTCACAACACTTTAAAATTCTGTGCATTCAATTTAAGAATTATTGGGAGAGAGTGACATGTGAAGCGTTATATATTAGATCTTTGGATCCTAAAATTAACGTTCAAACTACATTCTCTACAACTTTGTTGAGAGTTTTTAAATGATGTACTGATTACGTATTGATTGCATAATCATTAACTGCACTTTATAGGTAAATTTCGTTTGAAAAATCATTTGTTCTGACGATGACGGTTAAACCGTCGAAATTAATAAACGTTTTCAATTGGCTTTCAAGTTTTGATTTTAATAACTTGTCAATTTTATTTCAATTTATTCACAATTATCTAATATTTTTTTGTTTGTTTGTGCCTCACGCTTGATAATCTACTTACAATAGTAAGTAGATAATTAAATAAACATTTATAGAACAATATCTACAATTATTTTTTAATAAATATTGTTAGAAGACTTCGACACTGTCATAATATTTATTTAAAAGACAATAAAATGAGGAATATCATCAGTATATATATTGATTAATGCCGTCATCAATCTGGGTCAAACATA
>MQRK01224762.1:0-14347 GCA_001938485.1 Girardia tigrina
GAAATCTTTGAAATCAAAGCTATTCCTAATCTCAAAATCATTTGAAATTAAAGGACTCAATAGTGAATCAAGAACCTTCGCGACTCTGTACTGAACCGTGTCAATCATTGATAAAACATAAAAAAACAATCATTGATAAAGCTGGTCATCCACTCCGCCAAAAAGTCCTGATCTCGCAAAATTTTGTTTAATATTTTTAAATTATTAAATTGAGAATTTTTCATATGAAATTCAGAATTTTCGCTATAAAATTCAGAATTTACAATATTGAATTGAGAATTTTTCACATTAAATTCACAATTTTTCTTATTAAATTCATAATTTTTCACTTTGAATTGAATTTTTTGAAAATATTCTATGAAAATATTTTTGCCAATTTCGTGAATTCGGAAATTATACAAATTCGGCATAAAAATCAACTGTGGGCAATTGTCCTGTGGGAAAATGTCCATTAAGGGTAACTGTCCGGGCACCAAATTTAGCACCATAAAATAACTCCTCGCTTTTGAAACCTTGATATTTTTAGAACATTTTAAGACAAAAGCCACTTGATTATGTTCATAATTTGGCATGTTAAATAAAAGCGTCAATTTAATTAGTGGTATTATCCTTAAGTAATATTTTTATCACTTTATTTATGAATAGGAATTAATCGAAAAAGATATTGAAGAGAATATGAAAAACAAGAACGACGATGATCCGCTAAATCCTTTTCATAGTATCGATATTGACGATTATAACATTTTGAAAAGGAAAGTCGACAGAATGGAAGAAAACATTTGTGACATTGTTTCTAAATTAAACCACCTTTTAGAAAACTTTTCTGGAATTGATAAAATGAAATCTGATCAATCAAGAGTTATAGTTTCCTTGTTGGATACGTTAAGAGAAGTAATACCTTATTGTGATAGCAATGGTGTATAATGACATACATTATTTTAGGGAAGTAACATGGATGACAGTGAAAGAAAACAACAACTAAACCAAATTATCAATCAAGAACTTGAAAAATACAATTTTCATGACAACATTTCAATGAAAGGGATAGAGATTATGTCGAGACCTGGAACTGGAAGAAGCGTAAGATAGTTTAATTCCTGATTAACAGGGTTTTTCAAAATAATTTGAATTTACAGAAAATTTTTAAAATGTAAATACAATCATGTTATACAAATAGAAAATTAAACGCACATATAAATTTAAAATTTTTAATTAGAAAAAAAAATTTCACAATTTCTTGCTCTGATTTTTTCTTTCCATCCACTAAACAATCGGGTTTAGTTGCGGTGTATATGGTGATAAAAAAACAAGTATGGGTTCATCATCATATATCATTCTTTGTACTTCGTCACACTTATGAAATTGTACGTTGTCACAAACGATTTTCATATTTCTTAAATCCTTTGCGCACAACAATTTGAATAATTCCGTTATAAATACCGTAAAATCTTTTCATACTATAATCCACGCTCATTTCATCAATAAGGTAAGTTTGGAAGGATCAATTTCTATAACACATCTTGCATAATTAGAATGAATCTCCTTGTTATTTTCTTAATTTCTTCTTCTGGGAACCAACTGAATCCTTTTGAAACTATATTGAAATGACTTAATTGCAAGTACACTAAGGCTCCCCTTTGCGTCTCTATTCGGTTCCGAAAGTTGAGATGCTAAATGAGTTTCGACGCATAACGAATATGTGGTAATATTGATCAGAAAGACTATTACAATATATCTATCTAAATAAAAATCAAAATAAAACAAATGTTTATCAAGAAATAGTACGAAAATTGGGCTCTTAATCTATTAAAACTAATTAATAGTATAAAATCAGTAAAAAGTAAGTATGTATTATAAATATAATTATCAAAACTGGTCGCTTCCCCTCTAAAGCTTAAATTATGTAAATTTGGTCTGTTTCTAAACCGATCAAACCACCCACTGCTAGCTTCGAATTTGAAATCATCATTTATGCTCGTGCTGGGCTCTTGTAATCTTAAGCTGTCAAAGAATGATTTTGCCTTTTCTTCTTGCTTAGCGGCATCCTGCGGAAATTCTGCTGTTGTATCCACAATGTTAGAAGTGATTCCATTCTGACCATTAAAGTGGATCTGTTATGTGTACATTGTCAGGATAACAATTGCGTGGAATTTTTCCAACATTCCTTTATTTTCGAAGCATCTCGGTTTCGAATGCTTTTAACTGTCGATACTGGCAACGTAAGAGACCTTGTGATATCTACAGCCGTATGTCCACGATCAAAGCTCTTAAGTATATCCAGTTTTACATCTAGCCCTAAAGCCTTTCTGGAAGATTTGCGTTTACTGCTCATGCCCATATTAAATTTTGCAATTATTAAAACAAATTTAATGTTTAAATTAATGTTAATTAATTAATTTATTTAATGTTAAATTTTATATGGCAAAAAATAAAAAAGCAATCGACGCAAAAGCGAATAGATGCATAGCGGAGCTTTGGTGTATTTGAAACTGACACACTTGTCTCGTGGACATTTTCAAGTATAGATGTCATTTGTGCAAGAGTTGCCGACGCATAATTTGAAATAACTTCGCATATTAATTCACTATTCTGAGCCTTCAAGACTTTTTCCTGTCACACTTTTGTTTTTCTGACACTATACGAGTCGATTTAAATTTTTTTATAATCACAACTGTTGTAGTGTATTTAATTTCCAATTCGTTCGAAATCTCCCTCGCCAACTTTCCGTTTTCATATTTTTTGCATCGTTCACATCTCATTCGACAAAGTTTGATTTTTTTCGAATATTAAATTGTTTTGAATATTGACTATTGAGTTAATATAAAATTGCATTAAAAATTTCAAAATATTCTAAAAAAAATCAAAATAATTTGAAAACTGTTTCAAAATATTTCACAGAATCCTGTATATTTACCATTTTAGTTTATTTATAACAGAAAAAATATTATTCATAAACGAAAATACAATGATATTTTAGTAATATGTTTCGATAAATCAAGCATTTTTCCGTCCGTTTTATATAGTAAAATCGTTACCTAACAATCGATACGTGATCGTTGTGTCATTTACGAATTTAAAATAGATTTGGGAAAAGTTGTACTTAGACAACGTGTTTCTTATTAACAATGTCCTTACGTAGAAATTTATCTCAATAAGTTACTATAAAATAAAGAGAAAAATATACTGTATATTGTCGATTAAAACTTTATTTTACTATTCCGATTTTGTGGTGTTTTTTTAGAGACGCGTGTTCTATCAATATTGTAAGTAGCGTTTATGCCACTTTCATTATTATCACATTTTAAAGTCATAATTTAACACCACCAAAAATTTATTAATATTCACAATTCATATACTTAAACAAATTTGTTGTTACTTCAATTATTTCGCCCAAAATTAGTTCATTAAATTTTTTTCGATTAAATTTTCAAATTATACAAAAATTTAAATCTTAAATAATCTTATATTTTTTTACAAAAATTTTACACTATTAAATCTTAATTAATCTTATATTTTTTTACAAAGAATTTTACAATATATAGTCTTATATTTTTTACAAAACTTTTACCCTTAAATAATTTACATTTTCTTACAAAAATTTACAAATTTTTAATGTAACCAAATTTTACATTCTTACGAAACTTAATCATAAAACTAATTAATTTAAATTTACAATAACCATTTTATTAAAAAATTATTTCTGAAAATATTAATCCGTTTAATTAAAATTTATTTAGCTTATTCTATAACTTTTATTAAAATATGTTAATTGTTATTACTGTAAACATATTTTAAATAAGTATTTATTATCATATTTTTACTCTACATTGTAATTGTTAATTTATTTCTTTTAAATTTTCAAATTAAAACAATAATAAACTATTTTGGCGCAACTTAAAACTAACCCATCATAAATATATTTTTATACCAGTTGTGTCTTTGTTAATTTATTCTAGTGCTACAAGCTATCCGGGCTACATAGACATTAGAACTCTGTTAGCGGTGATTCCCAAATTTGACGAAAAGTCGATTCCCATCAAAGAATGGAAAACAAAATTCGAGATTATAGCCGGTTTTCAAGGAATTCGAGAATCGAAGGACTTGGGAAAAATTTCGCATTTTTTCTTGGAAGGATCTGTTTTTAAAATATATGAAAATATGGATGAAAAACAAAGAGACTATGATCAAGTAATGAGTATTTTAATTAAGATGTTTGATATAGACGAGTTCGGCTCATTCGAGCGGTTATTGTACCGCAGGTAAAAGAATGATGAAACCGTAGATGAATATAGTCCTGACATCAAAGAGTTAGAAAGAAGTGTAAAACATTTAGCTCTATGCGCATTCTATCATGGTCTACCGGTCGTTGTAAAAAAGAAAGACAGACGAAGTCAGGCAGCGTTGCTTTCCGAAATGTTGAAGCTGGCTAGAGAGTTGTTGAAAGTTGAAAGGAATGCTGGGAATAAGATCGCTATGGTCGCTTCTCGAACTAATATCACAAGAGGAAGTGGTGGGTTTAACAATGGCAACATTAAAGTCTATAAAAAGCCACAAGAATCCAATGACGGTGATGTTAGAACGGCGGAAGAGAATCGCTATAAAAGTTCTCAAAGGCCGTCAAATAAGTCTAACGCAACGTTTTTTAGATGTTTGCAGCAAGGTCATTTCTCCAACGAGTGTAGAAACGGTGTTAGATGCAAAGCATGCAAGGGTTGTGGTCATTCGGCTAAGAATTGTTATTCAGGAAACGGAGATGGAATTACCTCGCAGTAGAGGCCGGATATACTCCTGGATTAAGATTAATTACTAGGTCTCTTATCATTAATGGCCATAAAGTTGAAGCTTTAATCGATTCCGGTGCATCCAGAACTATCGTCGTTAGAAAGCCGTCGATATTTGACAGGACGATAACTATGATGGATGGTAGTAGAGCTTGAGCTCTGGAAGCCGATTTGGAGGTTATTATTGGTGACGACAGGTTTGATTGTTTATAAAATGTTGTCGGGTTATAAAGTTATTATCGGTCTTGATGTGATTCAGAAGTTTGTGGGTGTGAAAATTGATAAAGAGGCCGTTTTCGGCTTGGAGAGAGTGAATTGCACCTCGGCGGATGTCTTCGATTCAAAACAAGTCGACTGCATGAAAATAATGGAGAAGAATTTTGAGATGTCATTTGACAAGTTATGGAGATTTAAATGGTCAATAGGAGAAGAACCCAAATTTGATTATCGTTGTGATTAATACAATGTCAGTGCATCATCAAAGGTCAAATTCGAAGAAGTTATAGAACAGTGGATCGAAAAGGGATTGTTAATTTTGTATGAAGAATGTAAATTTGTGCCCCTAAGTTTACTATTCCCATCTTTCCGGTAGTGCAAATAAATAAAGATAAAGCTCGACCTGTTTTCGATTTCAGAAATATTAATAAATCTGTATAGTGGAAATAGTGCGGCCTGTGGTGAGAAGCTTCGGAAGTGGAGAAAAAAATCTGACAATTGTGCGATGTTGGATTGGAAGGACGCATATATGCAAGTGTTCGTTGAAGACGAAATGTTGCCGTATCAAACGGTGTTGTATAAACATAATAGATATGCGTTAACCAGAATGGGTTTTGGTTTAAATGTGGGACCAACGGTTATGACGAAAATAGTGGAGAAAGTCTTGTCCATGGATCCTGATATTAATAAAGCCACTGATGTGTATCTTGATTATATATTCATGGATGAAAGTAAACTATCAGTAGAGAGAACGTGATGGAGCATTTACTGAAATTTGGATTAGTTTCAAAAGATCCTGAAAAATTTCAGCAAGAAATTTTGATGTATATTTTCAATAAATGTTTGTGACTATTCTCGTTATTATCATTATGACCGATCATATCATAATTATTATGAGACTCTTCATATGATTTAAAAATATCTTTCTTAAACGTATATAAGCTTAACAGTTAAGATGTGTCTTGTGATGCCAGATATTCTGTCAAAATATATTATATTAATAAAATATTATGTTTTAAAATGGCATATTTATTAATTATTTATACTAATTATTATTAAACTTCAATTTTGAAATCAATTCAACAAATAATATATTGTTATCAATTTCATTAAATACAAGTTCATCAGAACTTAACAAAGCATTAAAATATAAATTATAACCTCTAGGAAATCTATTATTTAGGTTTGCGTCTAAATGGATCTGAAATCACAAAATTTACTCGAATTATTATTTTATTTTCAAGACCAACTATTTTTAAATATATAAACAGAAAGGAAATGATTCTATTCAATTTCACAAAATTAATTGGATTCAAAATATTTTTTCGCGTTCACACTCATGCAGAAAACAAAATAGCTACAAAAATAAAAATTTTATAATTTTTAATAACAAATCTAATGGGTTATTTATAAATTATATATTCTCCATTTTGGTCCAATGTAATTGCCATTTTTCGAAAAGGAAATTGATTTCACGCTGATAAAACTTCGAATCTTTGCTGGAAAAAACTTCCAATTGATATTTAACTTCCTAATTTGAAGTGAAGTTATTAACGTCTGAAATATTTTCGACTGTTATTCCCCCTCGACCATCTCGATCAACAAACTATTGATATTTTTTATAATTACTATAGCCATTTTTTCATCTTCTCATGGTTCAGCTTCCTTTTTTACATTCACTAACGCTTACCCTTGACACTTCATTTAAATTGTTTCAAATACTGGTATAGGTTCGACTAATCTCCACCATCTAGGACCAGCTGTGATCTCCCCTTTTTACAATTTCTAGCACCACTCCGGAAGACTGACTTAAAACACGGTGGTCTCCCGATTGTAAATTATCTTCGACAAATGAGAAACTTCTTCCGCATATTCATCAATAGAATCGAAACTTGATGACTTGATTGAAGACAATTTATGAAAGGTTTCACTCCATAAACGTTATCTAAAATCCTCAAAACCTAACCCGCACTTCTCTGCTGATCTTCAGATAAATTCATATAAACAGTAAATGCCGCTCAAGTTAGGACAAACGGTAACAACCCGACCGCATCCTTTATCTGCTAAACGGTGATCATCATTGAAAACTGGCATTTCCACAATGAATTGTTCCCATTGAATTTGTCCAGACATTCCAAAATTGCTTTAAAATTCGCCATTGTCCGGAAAGCTTGTAACACTGATTACAATAAATAATAAATATAAACCGTAAGACTGCAAATTTCACGTTATATTTAAATTCACCACGATTTGTTATTATTTAAACAAACTTTGTTACTTCATTAATTCATTTCCACATAATATTTCGATCCAAATTGTGTATAGGAAAACTCTCAAAAAAATTTCATAAGTTAATATCGAACTAAATCTAAACGATTTAAAATAAATCATTTTAAAGTAATTATTTTAACTAGATTTACATTATACACAATTAAATTAATTTAAAAGACTGCCAAAAATAATTTATAAAACTTTTAATTGATCGATTTAATGATTTAATCTTCAATTTTTCTTAAAAATTTTAGTTTATGCATTTTTACTTTAACAAAATTAATAATTCCCTTATAATAGTTTTAATTTTTATGTATTTTATGTTACAATTTAAAATGTTAATCGTGCTCAAACAATTACTCGTCAGGGATACCCAAAGTATCTATATTCCATATGAGTGGAAGACACTTCCAAATATTGCTCACAAAAGTGAATTTATGAAAGTTGTTTTATGACCAATTTCGATTGGTTTTACTAATCATTAGTAGTAGCATTAAAAAAATATTACGTTAGTAACAGAAATAAGGAAATAATTTCAAAACTTTTAAATGACAGTAATAATAATTATTAAAGTCAGGAGACAGCGTTTCATAACATTTTTTTATGAAAGAAGTATGTAATCAATCTCTGAATATGCATTTAAAATTTTGTTCGAGAAACAACCAATATTTAAACAAACTGTCTTCTATCAAATTCAAAAAAACGAAATTAATTAATTCCAAATATACTAATTGTTTGGAAGAGTTCACATTTTAATTCACAACACACAAGCATACATCTACCTTAAACATTTCATACAAGCATTAACAATTCCAGACATACCTTAAAATAATAATTATTATTTAAATGAAATATAATAATTAATAAAGTTATCAAACCGATATTGTATAAACTTACAAATTCCTCTATTATGATTAATGTAAAACTTTTAAGGAAAAAAAATATTTTTTTAATAAGATATCAAAGTCAAATAATATTTTATTGTCATTCGGCATCCACAATTATGACATTACAAGTTACTTTTAAAACTGCATATATTGAAAATGTCAGTATTTTATACTTCTTTTAATTAATACCTTTTTTTATATTCATGTATTGTTGAAAGCAAATAATTATTATTTCTATGGATTTTATTCCTTTTGAATTATTTTAGAATAAATTTTTTAAAAAATGTAATTTACTTTTATCTATATTTTAGAACCGCAGTGATCGTGATGAAAGATTGTATTAATTAAGGAAATTGTGTAACTTTTTCTTATGAAATAAAAATGTATGGCTCTTTACTTATGTATAACACGAAAGCTATATTTTTATGTCTGAAAGTTCCTATTTAATTTTTAAATTTTTAAATTGTGAAAATGTTTAAATATTTTTTAATCTTTATATTCTAGTTTTTTTAATTTTAATTTATTTATATGTTGATTTTTTTAATGTATTATTACTTTTTATTTTTATTTTAAAATGTTTAATTTTGTTGATTTTATATTTTTAAAATTTTTTTATTTATTAATATTTATTTTTAAATTTAATAATTTAATTATTATTTACTTGTAATTGTAACTAGATAAATTGAGTATGATCGAAAAACCAATAAACATTTTCGCTAAATATATTATTGAATAGTAAGTTTTTACTCGTCACGACGACCCGTAAATAAATACATACAGAATTGGGCTTTTATTATATAGATTAGCAATCAAATGATAGAAATCGTCATTAAAATATTGAATTAATATGATATTAGTATTATCATAAACATTCTCAAGAAATTCCTTATAGGAATCATCGGTATTAATCGAAATCTGTGTTAGTTTAATAATTTTACGACCTTCATGGTTTTCGGTTGATTTCGTCGACTTCCCGGTATCTTTCGGCGAAGGAGCACCAGAATTGTATTGATGCGAGCTATCCAGATTGACAACGTCTTTACGTGGACTCGCTCCAGTTACTCCGCCCTTTAGTATTTTAATCATAGTATACATTGAGCGTTACCGACATACGTACTTACAGACTTAGGCTTTTATATATATGAGTCAAAAATTTCGTCAATAAGATACTAAGAAAACTTCATGAAATATTTTGAAAGGTACCTCCAATTTGAATTAACACATAAAAAATATTTTTGATTTTGTGATAAAATATTCGGAATTTATTTCTGTGTGTACCTTAAATAAGTAACTTTATCAAACATAAATTTAGTTGTTTTTATTGTGGCGATCATGTCAAGTACCTTGAATAACTTGGCGCCAAAATTACCCGATAGGTTCTGGAATTTTAGAAGAGTTCTTCCAGATTACAAATAATTTTTCGAAATTTATCAATTAAATGCATCGGTTCTAGAATTCATTATCGAAACCTTTACCAAGATTTTAGCGGAATGATTAAAGATGAAGATCTAGAAACCGACTTTGTTAATACAAAATCTTTAAGAATTAATGAATTTCCGTTGCGAAAAAGGTGGTGAATAGAATTTTACTTCAGAAACAGAAAAAAACAGGCTCCATGTCCTTTTTGTTAAGATAACGTGTAGAGATTGTCTACCGGTAAACATAGATCATAATGTAAGAAGTGAATCAGCAATCGATATGATGAAAAATATAAACGAGGTGGTGTTAAAAAATCTTGAAAAATGTGTTAAAAGATCATTCTTAGTTATCAGTGTTATTAACCTCCTCAGACCCAGTGCAAATTGTAATGTACATAGATTTCAATTCTTCTTTCAAAGTCATTTTGAAGTTACTCGTGTCCTATTGTACATTATAATGTACATACTGTATTTTCCAAAAATAAAGTTTTAAAAATTCAAAAAAAATTGTTTGCTTCCCATTTTACGTTATTTTACAAGAAAATTTTGAATAATATTTTTTTCAATAAAAAATAAAAAGTCAGGTCTGAGGAGGTTAATTTTTATGATGACCGGAACAAATAAGTGAGATATACAACTATTCAAAAATCATTTCATTTTAACGATGAATGTTACATCCAGAAAGATAGTGGCGCAATGGGTTACCCATTAGCAGCAACATTCTCATCAATTTTCATGATCGATACATACCCTTGGTAAAAAACCTGTGCTGTCCAAGAGATGTGTAGATTACACCTTTCTTATTTCCAAAAACCAGTCTCTCTGTGAACCTTTCTTAAGATTCATGAATGGTTTTTCATCCTAATATTAAATGCACTACAGAATTGGAAGTTAATAACAAGTTTCCTTTTATGGACATACTTGTCACTAGGATGCATGGGAAATATCGAACTGATTTATACAGAAAGACAACAAATACTGGTATCTACACAACAACATAGAGCGTTCATGAGGAAAGACATATAGAAGGTATGATGAAGGGCTGAATTTACAGAATTTGGAGTTTGTCTTCCAATTTTGAAACTGCAAATCTTGGTTTAAATATTCTCAGGGGACGCTTGAGGGATAACATTTGTGTGAGGGATACACAAACAAACAAATAGATCACAATATTAAGGTTACATGGGTCAAATTATGTACACAAACACGGATTAGGAAAGGACTAAATAAAGAAAAGATTGAAGAACACAAGTAAATAATCTGAAGGATTGAAGACATTTAAGAAGAGTATTTGCAAGAATATAAGTAGTGGCAAAGTGGTTTCAATGACATCTGTTGTGTTGTTCGTGGTTTGAAAAATATGTGAACATATCTTGGGAAACTTAGTCGTTTGGCTTTGAGCCCCCAGGTTATCGGTAACCAACCATAAAATGCTCTCATACTAATTTAGCCTCTGCATGTTTATTTTAACTCCTAATCTCTTGATGTCTATGACCACAACTTGCCTCTCAACCCCCGTATCATCTGCACGCAGTGATAGGTGATGAAGATCTTCCAGGTTACAGATCTACACAGGTTTAAGACAAGATAGACCAGATCAACCCTAGTGGGTATAATGTGATGTTAGATTAAAACGATTTGCGTTAATGTAGTAACCCCTAGATGTGTTGTTATATTCTAATATTGCTGTGATGACCCCAGATACTGTATGTTACATCTTGTTATGTTAAATCCCCTTAGCAGGTACGATAGCTATGACAACATTCCATCTTTTATTATTTTAAGCATTAAGAATTCGTTTACAAAAGTGTAGGCTCAAATACCCTAACGCAAATCCACCATTTATGTGTATGATTTAAGTGTCATGACGTAGTGTTAAGCTGAAGAAAGAAATGCTGAATAAATTTTAACTGCTCTATGCTTGACTATAATTTAAGAACGACGAATCAACAACTCATACAACCCCAAAGAGATAAATTTATTTTTGAAAACATTTAACAACGTTATTGATGCTTTAGCGGATTCTCTGTCACTTTCGTCGGTTCACGTAATCATCACCTCGATAATCCGCGATCTGCCATTGCGTTCCTAAGGTGCGCGACTCTTTCCCTTCGTCAGCCCTTAGTTTCTGCCTCAGTTGGAGTTGTAACTGCTCTGAATAAAGACGCTCGAGCTCTCTTATTCGGTTCTCCATTGCAACACCCCGTCTAACCACACGGGCGTACTCCTCAGACTCGATGGAGGCTTCCTTGACTATATTTAAATTCGCAGACAGTCGTTCTACGCTATCACGAAGATTCGATATCTCTGTGCGATCTGTTGCTTTACTTCTCTTCAATAACTTATTTTCGACTTGAAGTCGCTCGATTGTAAGCTTGGCTTGGGCTAACTCAATTTGCTGAAACATCTACAAAAGATTAACAAAAGTAAAATATGAGTCGTTGATTGTGATTCGTCTCTATTCTGCGAAAACAGTCATGAAAGATAGCAGTCGGATTCTGAAACTGCCTTCCGGTATGAACTCTTGAGCTTTCTTGTCACTCATAGACCTCATATACCGGGGACTTATTCTGGCCGCGATAAAACGCATACTGGAACCAGCCTTCAAGAATTTATGTTTGTTTGATTTTAAGCCTGACCCTACCCAAGGGTACTCGAGCTGAATTAATTTAAAAAAAATTAAAATGATTTACAATAACTAAAATGAAACGAAATGTATGAAAATTATAATAGTATAAAATCAAATACAGTTTAAATCCAAATATTAAATAATGATGTAACCGACCGTTTTAACAATAAAAATTCAAATATTTGGGACCCGAGAGAGAGAGTAACCCACTACTCTTTCTCTCGGTCGCGAAAGTTTAACAATACCAACCTCTCAGAAAGTTTGTTGATTTCAAAAATTGTCTCAAGTTTTTATGTCTTTCAACAACTGATTTTTGTGTGGTGGTTTTTTCTAAAATTCTCGCTGTTTATATACTAGTTTTTCATTCTAAAATCTTCGCGTGTTCAATCTTAATTGGTCCACGTACGTTTTGGAACAGTACGATCAATTTCGATTGGAACACGTCAGTTCCATTTTTGGAGTTTCTAAAATTAAAAAAATTTAGATCGATGATTAACCGGGTAAGTACTTTTATTTTGTTTTAATTTTACTAATTTTGATAATTTTTCCAGCCTTTTCCGGACCTTCGAAGCATCGTTGTTTATCCAGATTAATTTCATCATATCAGTGACGATGCTTTACGCGCACATTCCAAACCCCATGCGGAAATTCCGCCGCAAAGTAAGTTTTTTCGTACATGTTAGTTTGACATTTCTCTTTTTATACATTTTAATTCGTTTTTTACCTCCTGGAGCCGGCATAATGTACAGGCCCGCCTTTGTGACAATTCTGAGGAGAGTGGGGACTTATTTATTTATTATACAGTTGAATCCGTTTAATGTCACACTCCTTAATATCCACATTCAGTTATTATCAATATGGTAGAGATTCTCTGGCGAACTTCGACTGTGTCCTTAACAAAAATATCCGTTTATTATCACGTCGGTTATTATCACAATCTGCTTAATATCAACATGATATAGCATGCCCAGCCGGCGACGAGGTCGCATAATATCATATTTAATCACTCGCGTGTCTGCGGCTCTGCGCGTACACAAACACATGCACATTGTCACGGGCCCACCAGCAGTATAGCGCCTGTATGATGATGGAGCTCATTAAATGAATCATCATGCTGAGTGGAGACAGCGACATGAGTAGTTGCGTGGGTGCATTTGATTTGCACACTCATCGATACCCAGAAGCACTCGCACAACACGGATGGTACTGTAGGTGTGTTGCTCAGGCGTATAGTATCTGTACAATAACAATCATCCAGTCACACATCCACTCAACTCAGTCGGCGATTTAATTATTGCTGTATACGTGACGCATGCAAAACATCATGTTAATGAAAAGAAAACGTGCTGATTTATCCCTCGCTTCGAAGATTGAGATTATAAATGAAATTGATTCTGGGCAGCAGCAGAAGGCAGTGGCTGAAAAGTTTGGTGTGGATCGGGCTACAATAACGAAAATTATTAAGAAGAAAGATGAGCTGTAAGGAGCTTTTCAGGGAGGTGCAAACAATCCAACAGCCAAACGGCAGCAGCAATCATCTGTCCCACATGTAGATGCAGCCCTCCTCCGTTGGTTCAAACACATCCATCCACAAAATATTGGCATCACTGATCTGGACCTACAAAGAAAAGCAATGGATCTCGCTCGCCAACATGGTATGAGGGATGTGGAGATTAGTCTCTCATGGATAAACCGCTGGAAACAAAGACACAACGTTGGTTCTAAAAAGGTGTGTGGTGAGAGTGAGTCTGTGAAAGCGGATGCAGTGAATCACTGGTTGGCAACTACTCTTCCGGTTATTCTCGCGGAATTTGCCCCCTCGGACATTTTTAACGCAGACGAGACAGGATTGTTTTGGTGTGCAATGCCAAAGCACACGTGAACCTTCAAAGGACAACAGTGCAAAGGCGGAAGGCAATCGAAAGCCCGTATCACAGTGTTGGTGGCAGCCAACATGACTGGCGAAAAGCTTTCAGTACTAGTAATCGGACGCAGTGCAAAGCCACGCTGCTTTCAAGGCTGGAATCATCTTCCCACTCTCTACACCTCACAAAGAAAAGCGTGGATGACGTCGGAGCTATTCGACAAGTGGATCCGGGACCTGGATAAGAAAATGGCAGCTAACAAACGTCGAATTGCCCTGAT
>MQRK01224773.1:23063-33369 GCA_001938485.1 Girardia tigrina
TTATTTAAATTTAGAAATAATAATTTAAATTAGTAATTTCAAACTACGGTAAACAAAATTTATATATAAAATATGAAATCTAAAAATGTATACAAATTAATTTTCCTTAGAAAATAATGAATTTGGTGTTTCATTGATGGATCAGAATATTTCTAGGGAAAGAGAAAATCGATCTCATGAATTATCAAAGATGAGAGAACAAAAATTTGTTGGGAGAGAATTGTGAGAATAGTGCTCATCTAAATCAGTGGTGTTTAATATGGAATGAGTGACGATTTTATAACGAAATGAGTTTATGAACAGGTTTGAGTTTATTCTCTGTGTCATAACTCATTCATTGTTCCATCCTCCATCGTGAATCGGAAATTTTTTCGTTTGATTAATTTTATTTCTGAAATTATTTTGATAAAAACGGCAAACGAGAGCATTAAATAATATACAACATAAATAACAGAAATAAATGGAAGTGCTTCAGAAATAATTTATAACGAAACACGGTGTCTGACGATCTCCTTTGTGAAGTGATCAATAAACTTTTATATTATCTGTTCCACCCGATCCACAGGTTGCCTCGAATATCGGACGGTGATAGCGGTAGAGTTGCAGTGTAAATAATCGCTCATTGAATGGTAAATTTTGTTATTTTATATCTTTAAGTAGTTAATCAATATAATTCGAAATACAAAATTTTAAAATAACAGTTCGATAAATCTTTTTTTAAATAAATCAAAGTCTGACAAATTTGAAATTAAGCAACTTGCATTCAAAAATTCAATAACAACTAATGTTCGATAATAACTTTCAGTCAACTTTCAACGAATTTGAATCAGACATTAAAAGTATGACGAATTTTCAATCAAATGCTTGATAAAATTTCAATTAAAGGCAAGACTAAAATTTCACTCAAATATCAGAAATTTCAGAGAGTCACAAAGTTCACAGATATTTATTTCACAACATGTCTTTCATAGTTTTGATGGATTGCACCATATTCCGTTTTTTTGTTTCTCGTAGGCTATTATTCCGCGACAGGGTTGTAGGTTCGAAGACTTCTCCTTTCTTGTCGTTTAGAATTCGAACCCGGGAGTCCTGGAAAGGAAAACACTGCAAGGATGACCATCGGATGTTGGATGTTACGCTTGCATTGATGATTACTACTTTTTTCTTCTGCAAATACCACAAGTTTAAAATATCATCAATGTTGGGTAGCCATGTATCAAGGCATCCAACAATAAATCTGTTAAGATTAATTTCCAAGGTATCCCGATATTCTAAAAATTAAAATGTTAATAATTAGTCCTCAGCGAATCACTAGATTCATTCACATCAAAGATTTCCGTGTTACACAAACCCACAACATGTCGCTGGATTCAGTCATGAAACAAAATCCAAAATCAATGGCTAAAAGCGAACCTGAATAAATAAACTACCACAACGACCTGTATAAACGGTAGAGATTTGTCAACTATATCATAGTTGCACATTTGCCCGGAGAATCACGGGTGACACCCTATAAATTCGCAGTGTAAATATCAAGGTAGGGAACAAAGAACAACACAAAAATTTTTTTAAAAAAATTCTCAAATCGCTTGTTTTCATGAAAATTATTGATATTATACTACTCCAACGACAGATACAAAATATCTGCAACTCAAGAAATTCCCAAAGCTAAACGACTGACGAGGAACATAACAACGTACGGCATGTACGGCCATGGTCAACGATAATATCTTATTATTTATTGTACTTATATTTATTAATGTTTTATTTTAAATTATTATTTTTTATTCTTTTTTATTTTGACCCTTCCTTGATTTTTATGTAGAATTATCGTAGTCAATCGAATCGATGAAACTCAAGTTAACTAGATAACGAAACTTAGAAAGGGTTTGGACGTTTCCCCTTTCACCCTATAAGTCGTACAAACTTTGGGATTTTTTTTATTAATAGTATTTCAATTAATTAGGGGAGTCGTCGTATCATAACTTAAATAGTTCCTAGTCAAAGCCTTTACCTTATCTAAATGTCCTATAGTCTCAAGCACGCATTAGTCGGTAATATTCTCAGGTGCTGACCTCGTATCGCACCTTCGGGTGACGAGTTCTTATGCTCTAGTACTAAGTACTGTTTAATTTTCCTATTTATTCGCTTATTTATTAGTCATATTGTATTGATAATACTTACTGTAATGTAATGAAGTTATAATAAATCTTATGTGAATAATTTATGTGTTTTGTCTTACTGTTGATTCTATAATTTTGTTTTTTTAATATTCATATTCGTATTTGAATATTAAAGATCACCTTTTAGCAAGAGCAGACAGTTCTCTTGAGAAAGACAGTACAGTTTCTAACGAGTAAATAGTCGATTGGCAAAGATTTTATAAAATATATAAAAGACAAGAATGATACGATAGGCCGTAAGGCGTTAAAATGTAATCTCTAAAAGCTTCAAACATTTTTAGAGTTAGATGTAAGATAGCTAAAAATAACTAATTAGACCCGAAATAGTTGATTTTGTTATTCCGAATGCATTGAACAACATTATCTCTATTTTGAATCGTTCCTACTTTAATTCATCTCTCAGATTCATCTTCGTAATAATGTATGATATTTCTCAATTTAAAAATCATATATAATATAGTTTCTTTAGTTATATCCTTGTCATGAGAAATTTTCAAAGAAATGTTAATTTTCATTAACTCAGAGTATCTCACTCTTTCCAACAACCTTTTGTTAAAAAACAACGGACTGGACTGAATTGATCCCTCAGTGGGACGGAATTAAAGCAAATACTCTCTTAAGACACCCAAAAAATGAACTAAGCAATCGTTAACTCTTTGTCGAACGTTGATTCTCTTATTAGTATTTTACTTTTTTCTTTACTCTGATTATAAAGTATATAGCTGTTTAACAATAATTGAAATAAATATTTTAGTAAATTTGAACATTATATGAATTTTTCACAAAAGATTTGTTTGAACAATAATTCACCTTACTCTCATAGATAGATTACTTTTATAGATACATTTCTTTTTTACTTTTCACTTCATTCACTCTATCTTAATGTGTAAACATCATTCTATTTTTCAGTTAACTCATCAATCATATAATAGTAATGAAGCCTCTTTGTAAATCAACATCAGTCCTGCAAGCATTTTATCTTTCAAACAAAGTTTACATTTTTCTTGAGACCTGACGATGACGGTTATACCATTGAAATTAATTGTTCTAAAAATAAAAATTTACCTTACATATGGCATGTTTTCTTTATAAACATTATAAGAGAAAGTTGTTGTTAATTTTTTAATTTTTGGAAATAAGAATTTTGGTTTTTAAAAATTTCGAATTATAATCGAAATTAAAAAAAAAATAATGGTAAATAGAATTAAAAAAAAGAAAATAAAAAAATGAAAATTTGTTTAAATAACAAAATTAACCTGGTAGATAATAAATTTTGCAAGTCTTAATTTCTTTTTGATTTAGAATGGATGATAAGTATCATTTTAACGATCATTATTATTTATAAAGGAACTCTTCGATTTTCGGCTGTCGTTATTTCAGAATATTGTTTCAATAAAATTGCTGTCTCTTATATTACATAAACAATCAACTGGTGGAAATTAAAAGAGTTGTCCTTTCAATTCTGCCTTCACAATCAATTTGAATGACATAAATTTACGAGTGATAAATATGTCTATTCATGTACATATTCATGTATTTATAAGGGTCTCAAAAATCCTTTTAATTTTCTTAATAATTTCAATGTTAAATTAAGGAAATATAGTATTAAATATTAACAGTTTGCCGTCCGGTGACACCATGTTGGTGTTCCATGAAAATAAACGGTATTCAGAAAACAAATTTATTAGTTATGAATAATACATATATATATATATAACACATTTTATTTTACATTCATTTACATTTATAACGTTTCATTATGTCTCAAACTTCTCGAAAAATCCCCGGCAACACGCCAAATTATGCGAGCGAGTTCTACCTGCGCCAATAAAAGGAATTCTGATTACGCGTGTGACGTCATAGTGTTAATATTATTATTATTTATACAAAGTCTATGGTATGTTATTAATCTTTGATGAATTAGTTTAAATAACAAAATTGCTATAAGTCATTTATTTTGTAATCATTAATTTTTGTTTTTCACTGTTAACCCTTCGTAACATGGTGTGACACTTCTGTAACAAACCGTTGTAACTCATGCAGGATCTCTAACTATTAACATATCACATTTTAAATCACTGTTGCATATCTGTTACACACCGATCTATACAACTTCGGTGATTTATTAGTACCTACAGGTGGCGTTGGTGGTAGGATGATGAATTGGACAGTTCTCTCTATTAAATTGTGTGGTTTTTTTAAGTTATTGAGTTACGAAGGGTTAATATTACGGTTTTTATTTTTTTACAACAATAAACATATAATGTAATATATTTCGTTCTACTGAAGACAATTTCGGTTCATCGAATTGAGAGACTTTTCAAACATGGTAAATATTTTAGTACTTGAAAATAAATTCCAGGAAAATACAGAAGGCGTGATATCGGTTGAGAATGGAAAATGGCACAACATTTGTTTTAATGGTTCTCCATAAGGGTTCCTCATCGATGATACTTTTATTCATGGGATACAAATAGTACAAGATATTCAGAATAAGAAGTCAGAAATTGAAGAGACACAAAATCAAACAAGGATTAATAAACTTTTGAAACCATTTTAAATACTTATTCGGTCTATCAAGTTGATGATTTAAATCTCGTTGAAGAATTTTGAAAATGATGACTTTCTGTAGGATCACTTGAATAATGAGGAGAATATTCGACGATATCGAAAGAATTATAAAACTTCTTCCTTCAGGTTTAAGATCCTGTTTATAACGCAATATGATACAGAAAAGGTAAACTGTATTAATTCCGTTGGTTACCTTTATGAAGGTCGTATTCATGAAAATAAAAGAATCCATTTTAGATTCTATTTTCTCCTTTACCTTACAACCAAAAATATAACTAAGATAAATAGAAGATATTATTATACAAACTATATAAATAGTTAATTTACAAATTTCGTAATCCATATATACTGTGAGGAATATTTTAAATTGTTTGAATGTGTAAATGTATGGATGCGGTATGTTGATTTAAGTATGTTGAATTTAGAATGATGATTCTCCCACCAAGATGGAAATTGGTATTTTTTATTTAAATTTAAAGTGATTGACTATTCGAACACAATTAAAATTAAGTTTAATAGTTTTTAGTAAAATTTAAATTAAATGCATTTTTAATAATTTGATGACATTTTTATTATTTTAAGATTTATTGAAAAAATGGTAAAAGTTATTATTTTTTTAATTAATATTTTTAGAGGCTAAATATTTTAAAAAATAATTTAGAAAAATTGTTCGAATAATCATGATTAAAAACAGAAATAAGAAAACCAATTAGAAGGATGACAAACGATGAAAGATTTTCTGAGAGTCATAATGACTCCAAATGTGATTGTAATAAACATTCAAACGAGACTTGTTTAAATGTTCTTAATATATACTTTTATTTCCGTTGTTCTGTTACTCTTCACGACTGGAGTCGTAAATCCTGTTAGTACTCCCAATGGAATGATGCTGATTAAAAGGGAAATTCCGGTGGAGATACTGCAGTTTTGATTTGGATTTGGATTTAGATTAATATTTCGATTTAAATTTGTAATTTGATTTTGATTTATACTTGGATTTAAATTTCCATTTTGCATTCCATTCCTATTCTGTCCCTCCATTTCGTTATTCAATGTTGATTATTCGGATATAGGCTTCCATATTATCTTTTTAATTGGTATAAGAGGAAAATGTATCAGAATTCTTGAAATAAGAAAAAAAAGATAAAGAAATTATTTCCCATTTCGTATTTGGATGAGGATTTTGATTGTGAATTGATAACGAAGAGGAAACGGCAGAGGAAACGAAACAGAAATGGAAACAATTGAACCGGATAGAATGTCCGACTCACAAAACCGTTTATCATCGCGGTCGGTTTCCATCTTAAAAATAAAGGAATGAAGGCAAATAAACACGGAGTAAATAAATTTAAGAATTAGTTTGAACAATTTTTTGACTTTAGAATTATTATACTCCATAACACCAATATAAAATGTAAATATTCCAAAGACATGATTTAAAATGACGAAAGGACGTCTTATTATTTGTTTAAAATTCATTTGGTCGTCAACATTGCCTTCATCACTGTGAATAACCACAATGAAGTGAATGATCATAGACAACATTGACAAGGCCAATAAAATAGTCTGAAAGACTATAACAATTGTATCAAAACCCAGTTCAAGATTTCGATTTACTGGAAACTTTTGTTAGAGTAAGAGAGCAATTGATACACCTTTCAAAAAATATTCAAAGATTTTTAATAAAAGAAATAAAACAATCCTGAATTTCCTTTTCCATGGTTGTTAGAATATCAAGAGAAATTAACTAAAATTTTAATTACTAGGAAAATTTTGTGAAAGATCTTGATGGAATATTGTGGATCAGAATGTGTAGATCTAATAAATAAAAATTATATATTCAGATCATGTTTTATAGCAAAGAATAAAAGCATTTTTCGTATGATAACTTGATAAAAATTTTAAATTATTTTTTTAATTATTTTCATAGATTTTATAAAATCAAAATCCATTTATTAGATTCTGTTAATAATTTTTTAATACAAGAATTCCAAAAATGCCTTTTATTAGGGTGAACCAAAAGTCTTTTCGTATTTTCTACGTCTTATTGTTCAATGGTTTCTTATTACCAAATAAAGATATTTTATATACATGTGTTATATGTTTTTAAAGCTCTTGAACTGCTCTATCACAATATATATTAAAACCTCTAATTAGTCATTAATATAATTTTTATGGTCTTTTAGAAAAATCATGGAAAATTTTGAAATTCGTGTTCTTTTACGCCATTACTGGAAACAGGGCTTAAACGCAACTGTAGCAACAAAGAAGATATACGAAGTTGAAAGCGATAATGTGGTCTCAAATCGTACTGCACAAAATTGGTTCAAAAGGTTCAACGAAGGCGACATTGACCTCGGAGACAATGCACGTTCAGGCCGACCTATCACCGTAGATTCCGGAGACGTCGAGACAAATCCGTCAATAAGTACTCGCAGATTGTCGATCGAACTCGATATCCCTCAAACATCCATTGGACGACACCTTCACGCTCTTGGCTAGGTCAATAGACGATGTCGAGAAGTGCCTCATGAATTGACACAAATTCAAGCCGAAAAGCGTTTCGAAACTTGTCAAACATTGCTTGAAAATCCGCGCGATGACCGTTTCATCCGTCGAATTGTAACTTGCAATGAACAGTGGGTTTACTTAAGTAATCCAGATCAACAAAATCAATGGTTGGACCCCGGACAAATGACGAAACCGGTAGCGAAACGAGATCGTTTCTCAAGGAAGGTACTTTTGTGTGTTTGGAGGAATTTCAAATGCGTGATTCACATCGAGCTGGTTCCAAATGGTCGTACCATCGACGCTGAACTTTACTGCGCCCAACTTGTTCGAATGTATGCAGCACTTGGCGAGAAATACCCCGCTTCGATCAATCGAAAGCGAGTTCTTCTACAACACGATAATGCAAAACCGCACACCGCCAAACAAACAAAGGAAAAAATCAAAAATCTCGACGCCTTTGAACTTCTGCCACACCCAGCGTAATGTCCGGATCTTGCGCCATCCGACTATTACCTTCTCCGCTCTATTGCACACTTTCTTCGTGGTTGCAGCTTCAATAATCTGGCCGAGGTCGAAAACGGGTGTAACCAGTTCTTCTAAGAACAAGGATTGATACTGCAGCGGGATCGCACCACTTGCCCATAGATGGGTTCAAGCTATAGATTTAAATGGCCTTTACTTTGAAACTTAAATGTTTTTTATTTGTTGTAAAATTATGTTTAAATTTTTAATAAAAATTATGAAAATACTTTTGGTTCACCCTAATAATTTAATACTCAAAATATGTATTTAGAAATATTTATTGGACATATAATCTTCTGTGCAGTTTCAGTTACCTTAGAGACTGACCGGTGGTAGCTGAGTCATTGTATTTGTGCTGCGGATCGTGCTGGTCTCATTTTATTGATAATTTCGAATTGTTAATATATTAGGATTTATAAAAAAATCGGATCTCTTTTTTAAAAATTAAATTTTCGAATTCGTCACAAATAATTTAAAAAGAGATATAAAAACTTTAAGTATTTTCATAAAATGATAAACAACTTGATCCAATATTGAAAGACTCTCTTTGGACTGAAGAGAAGTGGTTTCGATTTGTAAATAAAAATAACAACAGAACTAATATAAATTTAATTAGAAATCCAGAATTCATTTGAAGGTAACACCAACCATCAAATAAATTGAAATCAGGTGAGTAAGGTCTGCAAAAAGTAAGGTCTGATTACAAAAGATCATGAGTATCAACAATTTTTCCACAGTAGTTTCCGTAAGTGATAGAATATTACCACACAGCGTATGAAGATTACAAAAGTCACTGAATTAGTATGTGTTATCTAGATCCAGAATACATGAAACATAAACATGGATTTTTTAGGCACACTAATATGATTTTCTTCATTTTTATTATTAATGCGGGTTAAATTGCTCCCAGGACAATTATTTACAAAATTTCCTAGACTGGAATCGTTTGAATTGATTAATATTTTTGAGTATTTTTGGAAACTTGTATAAATTTTTGAATTAAATTAAGAAAAAAAATTTCAAAAATATTTGAAAATAAAAATCAAAATATAATAGTTTTGAAGAATACGTTTATATAAATTATATTATAATAAAAAATGTAAATTTATTAAAAAAAATAATTTAAATTAAAAATGGTTATTAATTTTGATAAAAATGCTTTCGTAAATCAAAATAAACTTAATACGTTTGGAATGAAATATGTGTTTTAAAGTTAGATATAAAATAAAAAAAATGTAAGACTTAATGTATGATATAAAAAATAGGTTTTTAATATGAAATAAATTAGTAAATTAGAAGTCAAAATATTTTTTAATTAAATTTGAAGTAATAACATATTATAAAATTAAATGAAATATTAAATTATTTATCTATATTTAAATTTTAAAATTTAGATTTATATCTTTTTCAATTAATATTGTTCTGGAAGTCCGATTTTTCCGTTTTTTCCCATTTTGGGACCTTAGAAAATTTTTTTCATCAAATTTTCACATAATCATTTATTGTGATCGAGAATGAGTAAGTGTGTGAAGTTTAAAGAAAATTGATTGAGTAAAAATCCTTCAAAAATAGGTTTCTAAATTCTATGGATACATATTTATATACCTATATAGAAAGTAAATTAATAAAAAGAATGGAAGAAATTGATATCCAAGTTGTATCATCTTGCGCTTGTGCTTTGTGATTGTGCTTCTTGAGGATACAATTTACTAATTTGTTTGATATTTGTTTTAATTTCAAATTTCTGTAACTGTCAATAAGTAGATTGATAGAAGCAGTACTTCTGTGAACTCCTCAAAGATGTTTGAAATCCCCAAGCAAACCACGACTAACAAATGTTTTATTGGAGAGCCGGAATTATTGATTAAGAATTTCAAAATTAACATAGAATCAAATAGTTTCATATTTGTAATGCTGAATAATTAGTAGGAATTCAAGTCGGATTTTTGTTTCAGAAATTTAGGAAATGAAAATTAAATATCGGAACGGTACAAAATCAGTAAAAGGTTATAAAATGAATGTTAAATTGCTTGCAATTAATGAACTCTTAAATGAAAATTGAATATTTTTGTTGTTTATCATGTAACTGGAGACTTGAAGGGTTGTTATTGCAAAATGATAAAAGACAAGTGGACCCATTTGAAAGACATTCAGTTGGAAACATTGGGAGGCAGAACTAGTATGACATGTTTTTAAACACAGATTATTTAAATCAACAATATTAAGAACATTTAAACAAGACTCGTTTAATTCTTTATTACAATTACATTTAGAGTCATTAAGACTCTCAGAAGGTCTTTCATCGTTTGTCATCCATCTAATTGGTTTTCTTATTTCTGTTTTTAATCATGATTATTCGAACAATTTTTCTAAATTATTTTTGAAAATATTTAACCTCTAAAAAATATTAATTTTTACCATTTTTCAATAAATCCCAAAATAATAAAAATGACATTAAATTATTAAAAATGCATTTAATTTAAATTTTACTAAAAATTATTAAACTTAATTTTAATTCT